>JBBPBT010000347.1:742745-753677 GCA_037974875.1 Cicer bijugum | reverse complement strand
TCAAATAGAACTTCTTAAAAGTCTTAATTTTATCTTAAAAAGAGGAAGAGTAATGAAATAAAAAAAAATATGATTAATTTTTGAAATGACAAAAATATTTTTGAAATATTAAATTTTAATATTCAATTTTATAATATTTTAAATCACTATAATTAATTCACATAATATTAAAGTATCGAATTCGAGCTTAAAGATATCAATATTATGTTATTAATTTAATTATTGAATAATAGGTTATAATAATATTTTATTATTTTTGAGATGTTTAAATATTAAAATTTAATTATATTTTCGAGATTCATATAAAATTTAGAAGATGAAAATCTCAACCCAATCCATATAAAATTGAATGATTTAGATATGAAATTTGGTCAAAATCTATTCAAACGTCCTTCCTCCTTTAGTTAAACTTCCTCCCTTCCTTTTCACATGAAACAAACACACTCTAAGTGTAAAGAAAATAATTCTAAGAACCAACAGTATACCATCAAAAATTGAGAGACAGAGAGAAAAAGAGGAAGCCACCGCCGACCGCCGCAAGACCCGTCCAATTCTCTGCTGCCGTGCGAGCTACGTATCTCCGCGCCGTCGCCTTCCATTCTATCGGTTTCCCATGCTGCTGTTGTGGAGCTTCAGCTTACTATTACTTCCTAGTTGCAAAGATACTTCTTCACAAGGTGCCAACCGCTGTTGCACATAACCTGTTTGCTTATATCTCCCCCATCATAACTACAATTTTTCTGTTTCAATTTTGCCAATTCCTTTGCTCTGTGTATTGTGATTGCATTGATGGACAATTTATCATTATTGTGATCAAGCTTCAGGATGCATGCATGCATGGTCTAATCATACTAACTAACCCTTAATGCTGTATGTTTAGCTACATGAAAATTGTAAACAAAATCTTGTTTTTATTAGTTATCAAACCTGTCTGAGGATTCGCAAGTTATTCCTGTTTAATTAATATTCATGTTCTGGTTGAATTTGAAGGTTTATATATGTAGTTTGTATCTTTTGATGATGCAAGTTTTGATCTTGTTTGAATACTTTCCGGTACATATTTCTCAGGTGCAAATTAGGGTTAATGACCATGAGTATTGACTATTTCAAGCAGGACATTGATGAACTTATAGCTCAATTCATTCAGGTATTGTTAAAAGAATTTAATTTAATTTATATATATTGTCAGTATAAAGAGTTTTTACACTGACAATCAATCCCAGGCATTAGATCATTAGTAATGTTTGACTTTTGTCATAGCTACTTATAAAGTCACCTAAATGATTGGTGATGATCGACCAACTGTGATTTTTTTTTACATTGACAGTGTATACAAATTAAACTCTTGTTAAAATCTATCGCCACTGCTTTCCTCATTGTGTTGGTTTCTCTGTGAGTACAACAAGCTTGTTCCTAGCCACGTGGTTCTTTTTCTTTTTTTTTTTGTTCAAAGGGGTGGGATTGGAAAATGTGAAAGAAGATTAGGGCTTGTGAGAGCAGGTTCTGATCTTGAAAGTTTGAAAGGAGACTGGTTTGGTTGATTTGGTGAAGTTATTTTAAAAACTGGTTAACTAGATCACAATTTTCAAAACAAACCAGTTTGGTTCAAGAACTCATTTATTTTATTTTTCACTAAAGGTGTGTTCCAGTTTGTTTTGATTCAAAACCATTTTTCGGCCAGCCATACTTGTTTCCTATTATTTGATTATTAACAATCAATTTTTACTGTTCAATTTTGTTGAGTGACAGGATGAGTCAAAAACTTTGGCTGATATGAAGAGAATATGGATTTCTAAGAAGTTTTCCTACATTTATGAAGCATGTCCTTCGACCAACTTGGCCTTCTTTATGCAATCTTTGTATGCTCATTGTATAGGTACATTTTTACCTGCTATATGCAGTTCTGATCTTAACTATTTTTATATCTAAAAATGGTATATGCAGGCTTGAGTTCCTATTTTTTTGCAGATAATCTGGGTGTTGAATGGATTTATTCTGTGCTGAGAAGTATTTATTTAATTAAAAGGCAATGAAGCAAACATAATTAAAATTCATAATGCACTTGACTAGTGAAATTTCAGCAGCATTTGATAATTCTGTTATATTGTATAACGGTTTTACTTTTATCCTTTATCTTTTATTTCAATGTAGAAACTCCTTCATACTCCTATGCAGGTTACATGGTTAGCACTGGTTCTTTGTCACACAGATTGGGTGGCCTTTATTGCCTCTACTGTCTTTACGAGACTCAACCATTCAAGCCTCCTTTTAAGGTGTATATATCCCTTGGTATGACACTTTTTTACTTGAAAGTTGAAACCTAACCATGTTTAATTATATATTTAGGCTATTTGAAATCACATTTTATATTTTACATTCTATGTAGCTTGTAGAAACAGTTTGGGCAGTTTATCATTGAACTGTTAATGTAGTTTCGTAAGTGATACAATTGTGCTTGTTGGAAGGATTGAATTATCTGATTTTCTCATAATGTAAGCTTTAATTATCTTTTTGTTTTGACTCGTTTGAGGTTTATAGAGCTAAACATGCTTCTTTCTGTTTTCTGTTTGTGTGGTTTCATAGGTTCACTAATTTATTTGTGATTTAGTATTTGCAATCAAAGTGTTGCATTTATGTATTTAACATGTGTTTACTTCTTTCGGTGGCTATGTTCATCATACTGAATCTTAGTTATTTCAATCAAAAGCATACGGTATTCAAATTGCGACACTGTTGTACTTTAACGGCGGGCTTAATTTTCTCTCTTGTGAACTTCATTGTCAGGTGAAGCTATTGCTTTCTAATGTGGGTGTCCAATGGAATTATATATTGGTGAAACGTTAGCTTTCTTAATATGTTATGTAGTGTTCCTAATGAGTCATGCTTCATAGTGTCAGCAGAGTGGTCTATTACCAAAACACCCCTTCATAGTATTTTGTGTAATGCACAGACACCTTTGTGAAGTGTAAAAATTAAGGAGGGTAAAAATTTCATTTGATTGATAATTAGTTACCGAGAAATTAATATTATTTTATTAATATGAAAACTTTGAATATATGTCATAACATGAAGATTTTGTGGTTTTATGAGAATGAAATGATTCTGCAAGTTTCAACAATTAAGATGCAAATATGCGTGTTTCTACAGGAGAGTTAAAGAATCTTAGAATCCTTGTTGTTGATGCAAAGGCAAATGATATTGGAGTGGTGCCTGTGCTAGTCAAAAGAATGCTGGAAATAAACATGTTCCTTTTTGGAGCTGTTGACTTAATGGAAAGTTCTGTCACAGAAACAGTAAATCAACTCCAACAATTACAGAATGCTCGTATTCAAGTTGCATATGAAAAGTAAATCACTGTATCGAACTTGTTTTCAATGTCCTTCCTTCCTTTTTATATTGTCCTGATAGTGTTTTAACCCATCAACTTATTTGTTTGGATGTATCCCCCTGTGGATGACAGGTTATTTGAAAGCACTCCAATTGAAAACTATGTGCGCATGGACCTTGTAAGTTTCCTGGTGCTTTGTGACTTGCAAATTGATTTAATCATTAATCTTTTCCATCCATGATATTATACAGTCAGCTTAATATTAGGAGAATGGGACAAAAACAGTAGTCGGTATTATCATTTATGGGAATGTTTGAATAAATAGCTTAATTGAGCGCTATTCAATAAAAACTTGCTATATGCAAGCTTGATGGGGGGTGTGGGGGTGGAGATGAAGGTTTATTTGGTACTTAATGAACTTGATGGGTATTTTTATTTTTACTTAACTTCCTTACTCCTTTCCACATACCAGGGAATGGAAGTTGATCTCAATTTGCTGAAGAAAATGTCAGCTGAATATGCTGAGGCCAAGAATGTAGCTATTAAAGGTATTTATTCCTTTTTTATTCTGTATCACTTGAGTAAGCAAAATTTTCTATATCTTGAAGTGTTTTCTTTTTGTGAAGCAAAGTCTTTGTTTTCCCTGTCATCCATAAAGGCTACACATTACAATAAATTTTGTTTGCCTTCTCCCTACGAAACTCCTTTATGTCAATTCATGCAAGACATTCACTACAAATGAATGACACTATGTTAGTGAAATGAATGACACAGTGCGTATTTTGAACGTCTTTTTAGTTTGCTTGAAGAATGACACAACTAAAGTTCATTGAGGTTCATGGTTCTCCAAATTGAGTTGATACTATTTTTTCCTCTTTAATAAATGACAATATCTTAAATTTAATTTTAATCTCTTACATTTGGAACTCCCGACCTTGTCTTTGGGGCCTATTTTGAATGTTCTAGCTAGTTGTTACAGTTTGACCATTGTCTAAATCAATTGGTGTTCCTTGTCTTTTTTTTCTTCTTCTTAAAGAAGCGAGCGGTATATTGGACGTCCAAAATATAAAACACATATCAGAAGACAAGGAACTGATAGGAGATGTTGTGGAGAAGATTGCTGATGATTGGCATGTCCAGAAACAAACATTTTATAAACAAACAGGGTTGGAGGAGGATGATAGATATGATCATGAGCTGGAGCAATTACTTCTACAGCAGTTTGCAGATGATGATGATGAGCATAATCAAGACTGAAGCTAAACATCTGAGTCTTAGTTTCTTGTGTAATATTAAGTTATACCCTTTTTTTTTTATACATTTATAGCATGTTTTGATTGCACATCATTTCATAAAAGCATACATATTTTTAGAAGATTTAAAGTCCTTCCGATTCCAAAAAATATAGTATTTGAATACTTTAACACAATAATTTTTTAAAAAAATTGGAATGTTTTAGTAGACTATTAGTTCAAAATTCCCAATCAAATTGGAAAGGGGTTTATATCTATTAGTTCAATTTATTTTCATCTTTTGGGTTATAACCTATATGGCTGAACAAGTTCTACAACTTGTTAAGAAATGCAAAGCTAGAGTACTAAAATCTTGCATTAAGGAATGTAGCATCTTATTTATGTGTTAAAGAATCAGTCTAACTAAATATGGAAATGAAGAGTTTGAAGCTTAGAGCAGTCAAATGTAGCATCTTGTCTACTGCAATAGCAAAGCTGGCTTTGTTCATTACCTGCATTTTATGCCTGATTGAATTGTGATCAGCACAACATAAAAAACAGCTGTTTCACATTCAATTTATCAACCATTGCACATTAAAAATCGAGTAACGGAAATCAACGCTACATTGATCAACATGACTTGGACTATGAAATTAGGAACGGGAATCAAGTAATCTATGCCACATTATACATCTCATAACTTAAGCACAAACACAGAACATGATGGCTGATACTTTGCTGAGTTTACTTCATTCAGAGGTGATGTGAGGTACCGATTGAATGAATTGTTTTTGTCATTTCCACAAACTGCAAGGAATCAGTTTCTCCGTAGTCTACTTAAAACAAGTGAGGAATTTATCATCACCACCGATTTTGACTTCAAACAAAATAGTAGTAAAGTCTCTTGGGGAATTTCATGAACTGAGGGCTCATCAATAATGAATGATACACAACAACAAATCACAACTAGTACAAACAATGATGGATGTGAAAACACAATAAATGGGAAATACAATTATTGAAAACCCTCTCCTCTCTTCTCATCTCCGTATACAGCAAAAGAAATAGCACTAATTATATAAAGCTACTTTAACCCTAATTAACAAGACAATTAACAAGTCATAACTCAATCTTAACGTGGTGAACATGTCCCTCTTTTGGCAAATGATCTATAGCAAAACTCAGGAACCCAGAATCATTGTCATACTCGAAATCGACAACACTATCTTCCAACAAACACCTTGTTGGTCTAACCGAACAATAAGCACCAAACTTGCCACAACCCTTAATCTCCAAATGAACTCCAACCAACCCATCCTCGTACACAAGCCCCTGAACCGCTCCACCAGCGTTGAACATGTTCACAAGCCCAATAGGTGCAAACCTATGACCATTACTCAAAACCTTAACAGGCGAAACAACAAACACCTCATGTTCCAACACCTTCAAGGTCAACGGCATAGCAACATTATGAGGAAGAACCACAAGCTCACGAGAATGGTGAGCGTAGAAAACACAATCACCGTTCCAATCACTGCTGTCTCCAGCAACCGCCTCGGAAATAAGATGAACGTCACGGCCTCTGACGTAACCAGTAATAGCAGCGGAATCCGTTGGGTGAAAAGCATTCTTCCTCTCTGTAACACTCCAAGCAGCACCTTGACAATTATACACTCCCAGCACCCCACCGTAAGCATTCATGTTCCATATCTTAAGCAAACTCACACCATCACGGGCCGGATCATTAAACAAACAATCCGCAGTGGGCCTTCCAGGTAAACGGGCCCGTAACACCGACCCATCCGGCAACACCATCTTTTTCAACAAATCAAAATCATGACTTCCAGGCTTATCACTAACATAAACAGGCCCGCCACTTATAGCCCGGGCCGAAGCGTGATACTCAGCCGCGGGATGAAGCGAGTGAAACATATCCCAATCTGGCTGCATAAACTCACCGAGGAAAATACTATTGTATGCAACCGAAGCAATATGAATCGTATGTGAAACAGGATCACGTGGATAGAAATCATCAGAAGCTCTAACAACAGCCGTTTGTTTTGAATAATAAAGCGCATCAGTATTATGACTCATGCACGCGATGCAACCGTTATCAGGGAAGTTCCTAGAAATAGAAGCATCAAGAGCCTGATGGTACTGTTTCGTTAATTCAACTCTACCACCT
The DNA here is from genome assembly GCA_037974875.1 of Cicer bijugum. NCBI lineage: Eukaryota > Viridiplantae > Streptophyta > Magnoliopsida > Fabales > Fabaceae > Cicer > Cicer bijugum. The sequence continues at coordinate 746,932 of JBBPBT010000347.1, read as the reverse complement.
AAGCCCGAACCCAGTGTCTCCAAAATACACTGTACATCAACTTTAACACCGTCTATACCGGCCCAAGAGAGGTACTTATGTAAATTATCGTAGAAGGTAAAAACCTTAGTTGGGTTTACTAAACCCAAACCTTGAACCGCTAATGGATCGGTTTTCCACGTGGGTTCATTCTCTTTAACTCCCTTTGAAATGTTGGGGTAACTCATCACTGAACCATATTCTTCCGTTTCTTTCATCCCCGGTCGAACCCCTCCCCAGTAACCTGTTATAGCGTGCCACACGTAAACGTATTTCACACCGTGTTTCTCTTTTGCAATGTTTACAATGCTTTTTATCCCTAATTCAGGATCCTCCTTGTTCTGAAATTTAGGGTTTTCTTTTATCCCTGTAAGCCTCTGCAATGGTGGATTCTCTGAACCATTTTCCTTGGTGTCGCCGGCGACGGACTGCCAACCGTCGTCGATTATGACAAACTTCGGCGGCGCTCCACCGGCGGAGAGAGACTGTAAACCATCCTCAACACCTTCCTGTGTAACCTCTTGATAAAACGCATCCCACGTGCACCATCCAAAATAATCGATTATTCCGGGAAGCTTCTTCTCATGACGGAGACGGAAAGTGTTGAGGTGGTTTCTAACAGCAGTGAAGGCGTTGTGAATTGTGGCGAAGGGATCAGTGCCGGCACTGATGAACAGAGCATGAGAAAACGACGTCGTTTTGGTATCTACGTCACCGCTTTCGAGACATAGTTCAAGCTTGTCATTAGAAGCGTTTCCTTGAAGACAAGCTCTGAATGAACCTTCAATAAGAGGAAGGAAAACGGTGTAGATGATACTATTTGATTCAAGGTGGGACCCATCTTTGGTTTCAACCAATAAAAATTGAGTTTCTAATGGAATTTCGCTTCCTTTATCTCCCATTTTTTGTGCCATCCACCATAGTTTGAAACGGAAACACGCCATGAATCTAACGGAGTTTAATCTTCCGAGAGAAACCACGTGTCTGCTATCTTCATTCTCCATTTCCGCTCCTAAAAAAACTCCGTCCACCGGTCCGCAAGTAGCCGCCGATGCCTCGGTTACGTTCTCCGCCACTCCAGTTAGTATTGTCTTATCCTTCACCATTAGTTTCCCGTCGGAAACCCTAACCGTCGATTTGATTGTCATTTCTTCAACCTCTTCCTCTCTTTTCTGCAACAAATAACAAAATTAAAATGGAGTTGAAATGAAATTAATCTTGTAATGTTGTTGTATGAATACCTTAAAAGAAGTGATTAGTGGAAACGGTGGATTTGAATAGTGTTTGCGAATTCTGAAATATGAAATAGGGAAGAAATTTCCGTCAGTGAATGGATGAATAAAATCAATAAATAAATAAATAAAAACGAGGATAAGATTAGAATACCAGAAATTGAGATTGAGATCTGATTTTTGTGCTTGAGAAATATGAGTTTTGGATAAATGCGAGAAAGGAACGTGTGATGTTGTTGCGAAAGAAATGGAGGTTTGGTATTTATAGAAAGAGAGGAAGAAGAATTATAGCATAAATTTGACACCATTGTTAACATGTTACTTCTTCTTATCTCGTCAGTATATTATTATTAACAAGAACTATCATAATCTGTTTTCAACATTTTCAAGTTGTATTAAATATTATATTTATTGATACTGGTCCAACAAGCTATTTTTTCACGTTTGTTGCTATCGCCACGTTGGATCCACGCAAATACAATTCAACTAGCTTACTTTACTCGGATATAAGAATCAGGGAAATTAAAAAGCTGGAAAATGTGTCATACTACACAACGTTTCAGTAATGACACATGAATAATCTCCATTGGGTACAAATAATGTTCTGTATATATATATATATAAATTTTATGATAAGTATATATCTACGTTGACTGTTGCATAAGTGTACACGTAGAAGTAGAACCGTATAAGCGTAGATTATGGACTTGCTTTGAGAAACTCAAATACACAACCGGACGCGTTACTTATTTGCTTCACATAATATGATGGGGTTGGGGTTAACTAAGTAATGTTATACGTGTAGTCATTAAAATATTAAGATATTGAGGTTTAATTTTTAAAATGATGTCAATTTAAATATTTAATTAATGGTTAATCAATACTGAATTACTGATTAATTCCGTGGCTTGTTGAAAATTTGGAATAATAATTGGGGCTGTGAAAACGATATTGGGCCCATTCCATATGCCACGAATGCTTATATGATTTGGAAACGGTCCACTGATTGTATGTTTTATTTTTTAGGAATACTGATTGTATGCTTGATGTAAACGTATTATTTTTTTGTAATAAAAAAGGGTATTGTGAAAGTTTAGTGAAGTGAGTTGGAACTGACATGATTTTGCAGATAAAAGTAGGAAAAATCTTGGGAATGACATGAGAATAATATTCATCCACTTGGCCAATTGGGTATTATTGGCTACATATTGGATATGCGGGGTAAAGTTCGAGACTGATTGATCGTTGTTTTAGAATTGTATCACAAGGATTGGATTACTTTTTTTTTTGCTAGTTCATTGTATTTAAATTTTAAAATTGGTTTTCAATTTTGGTATGAATATTTAAGTTAATTATTGGAGGAAATTATTCACGCATGTGGGATCGTCCACTAGTAGAGAGGATAAGAGTTTGTTGTTGATGGGAAATAGGTTCAAGTAATCTGTGGATATTTCAAATTGAATGAATTCAATAGATGTCAGAATGTCATAAGGAAAATAGAAAGATAACTTATTCAAATATACCCATTGGCCATTGCATCTTATGGTCAATTTGACACAACATTATTCTGAACCATATGCGTATTGGACAAGATGCATGGTTAACCCCATGCACCTCTGCCTATATTTTAAGACAAATTCACCTAATTATATTTATCTTTGAGACACTTGTTAAAGAACTAATTACATAGATATTGAGTTGAAATTTGTATTTTTAATATTTTGATAGTTTAAATATGTCTTTTTTAATGTAAAATTTATAATTTATTACCAAACTTCATAGAAATGTTTGTCACTAAGATCTACATTTTAATAGATAAATATAAATAAAGTAAAGTGAAATATAATAATTGTTTAGATAGACTAAAATAGTTTCACGTTATTTGTTTTTATACTTAAAAATAATATTAATTCATTCAAATTAGTAGATATTATATTATTAATTGAGAACAATATAATTCAGAATCATTAAAATCGAAAAGGAAGAAATTGCGAACAAATTTATAACGTTCAAATTAATGACATAAAACGATAAAATGTCTACGTGATAAAACATACAAATATGACATAATTGAAGCGTCTAAAATACATATTTCTTCGGAGGTGTGATTTTGACGACGTTCAAGTTATTTATCGAGTCTAAATTTGTACTTTATCAAAATTAATTTATCAATCTAAATAAAAAAGCATTACATAAAAACAAAAAAAATTATATATCACACCAACAAAAAATTAAACGAGAGAAATAATTTAATACTAAAAATACCTGAAACCATTCATTTCTATTGAATAGATGAAATAGTGTTAAGAACAAAAAAAAAATTCTTCTGTCGGCGGCTAGGTGAAGAACCCAACGAAATGAAATTATTAGTTTTACACAACTTAGAAATTAAGATTAATATAGTTTATAAATCATTTGTGCTCTTCAATTTATCAAATGGCCTTTTTTAGTTAAGATAAAATTGCCGCTTTAGACACATGTCCCGAAGTGTACTTGGAAAATAGAAAACCTTGATTTGTTGGTCTAGATATATGTACATAAAAAGCCAACTTCAAAATATATTAGTAGTATACACAGTTAGTGGAGTAAAAGTATTATGTAAGAAATTTTGTCGTGATAAAAAACTATTTACGTTTTGTCGTTTAACTGTAATAATATTATTGATTTACTGAATGAAACATTATTTTAAATACTTTTTTAATGTCTTAATGTTAATGGGACTAATTAAACTTAATATGTATTTCATCAACTTTGATGTTGCTTAATAAAAATTAATTTATATTATTATTATTAGTATAAATATTTTTTATATTATTAATTAATCATGATTATTAAATTATTTAAAATATTTAACTTTAATAATAATTACTTCAACATTCACATCATATATCATTGTCGTGATTTTTTGTAGGGGTAAAATTTTTAAAACTAACTATT
>JBBPBT010000347.1:731862-742231 GCA_037974875.1 Cicer bijugum | reverse complement strand
TTTAATTACATGAGTGTTAATCATTTTATATTATTCTATCATGTGTTATATTATTCAAAATATTTTATGTTATCAATTTTTAATTAAAAATAAAATAAAAATTATTAATTTTTAAAATATGATAATCAATTTTATGAATGTAAACATAAAATAAACTTTGTCAGTCACCTTATTACACTTATGTAATAGTTATTGCAAAACAAAGTGTGGAATTAACCATATGTAAAATATAGTTGTGATCAATTTAAACTTGAGATAAACTTTGTATGTTTTGTTTTGTAATAATCATTGTAAAACACAAAGTGGAACACGTTGTTGAAATTTAATTGACACTAAAATAAATAAATGTATCAAATCTATCTATTATTTATCTAAAACAAATATATTATCTCGATAATATCCCAAAATACCGGCATTGTTCTACATTTTCAATTGTCGTCCATTTTTTAATCTATTTTACCAATTTTTGCCTTTTGCCTTGACGTCTCTACTATCTATCTATTTAAAACAAACACATTATCTTCATAATCTCAAAATAATTTTATTGTTAACACATTGCCTATTTTTCATCTATTTTGCCCATTTTTATCTTTTGGCTTCATATATTTTCCCTCTTTTACTTTCACGAGAAACTCACACTTCAAGTAAATTTTTTATTTCAATCACTTCAACATCCATCACTCATAAACTACTCTCACTTTCACTAAATCACCTCTTCATTTTCTATGAAGGAAATTTTTAAAATATATTTGAAATTATTTAATAGTTATATTAATTTAATAAAATTAAATAATTTATCAAATCAATACATTTTTAAGTTATAAAAGGTCACCAATTAATATGAGTTCAATAAAGAAAAAATAAAATTTATGTTACATGAATCAATATTCCGTCAAAAATATTTCTGAGTTATTTCTTCTTTTATCTAGTCTCTGATAGTAAATGAGTGAACTTATTTTGTAAACTATCATTGATCGATAGATTTTATATGAATATGCAATTCACTTCAAAGATTCTAAAGTATTTCGAATGAGATTCGTCGATTAATTCGTTTGCATCAAATATATATAGATTGGTGGGGGCAAATCGAACATAAAATTTAATGTAATACACACGCTTTGAAATTTACTTATACAACATTAGTTATCTTCTTGTTCAATATTTATAGCATATCACCCTCACTATTTCTTCAAAATCCAACACTTTCTTCAAAATCACCCTTCACCATTTCTCTCTTCTTCCTTTGTTTCTTCTCTTCACCTTTTCATTTTCTCATTCTATATCTATGAAATTTGTTCAAATATTAAATCGAAAAACACTTAACTTAAATTGAAGAACACTGAAAAAGACTTTTCTACTTTCATCTCAACACTTATTTCTTTATTATTAAGGTTTGTTCATCACCATTTATCCTTCATTCGCCTTTTTTAATCTCTTCCAAACAGTTTTTCATCAACTCGAGGAAGAAGATTTATACAAATAATTTTATGTTTAAAGTTTTCATCTTTACAAATATTGCATTTTAAAAGCTTCCACTTTTAACAAATTACGAAAGATAAAAATTTCAAAATAACTATCGTATACAAGATATTATCATTTTATGAATTTGAACTATCATACACATCACAAGTTTTTACTTTGGTATAAATATAAAAGAGATAAAGAAGAAATTTGTACAATAACATTTATAAGTCTTTATCTCTCATTGCTTTTAATTTTCCAAACATATTCACACACAAAATGTATAAATTATGTAATGTTCAAAAGAAAATATTTCAATTTAATAAATTAAAAATATTATATTTTTATTATCTTTATATTTTTTAATTTTTCTTTAATTAAAATGAAATAATCATTTTTATTCTTTTATTTTTAATTTATCTCAACAATACTAGGGTTGACAAAAATAACCCAGTGTGCACTAGTAACATAATTACTTACTAGTTGTGTTCCAAAACTTCGCTTATACATAAATATTTGGCAATAACATTACAATGAACTCCCTCATATTTAATTTATAAATATGTCTTAATTGTAATTTTAGTCATTTTATTATTATTAATTCACATAAATAATTCTCTATTTTAAAGGTCGAAAATTTTGATCACTCTTTTATATTTTTTAACTAAAAACATATGAATTTGACATATTTTTAATAATGTGACATACAATTATATGATATATAACAATCTATATGGATTAATTATTCATATTTCATTTATTAAATTAAAATATGACAAATTTCCAAAGTGAAAGCTAAATATTACTATATTTTATTCCAATTTTATGGGTGTTATATGTCATGTTATTTAAAACATTTCACCTTATCAGTTTATAGTTAAAAAATTAGAAGGATGAACCAAAACTATCGACTTTTAAAATAAAAAGACTAATTTTGTAAATTAATAAAAATAGAGGGACTAAAATTGTAATTAGACCTAAAAATATTTATACAAATAATTTCATTAGTTCAACACTATTAGTATAATATATATTTAATTCATATACAATGTGATTATCACAATCATTAAATTATTAAAAATATTTAATTTTAATTATAATTATATCTAATATATAATTGTGATGAATTGACGGTGTAAGTTTTTTCATATTAAGAGTACATGACAATTAAATTGACACTATAATAAACATTATGTACTATTATATAAAGACGGTGAAAGAGTACAAAGTTTGGGGCCATGATTCCTTCCTCCACCCCACCAAGCACTAGATTATCTAGAATCAAGTTAAAGTAAATTTTTCAATTACTTTTTTTACCATACAAATTAAACTACAATTCTCTAAAGGTGTGCTTGATTCACAAAAAATTATGTACTAGACAGAACAATATAAAAAGAGTATAAAATTGTACATGATAATTTTTTGTACTTCACTGTATTTGATAGTAGATATACGAAATAAATAATTTTACATTGTATTTTATTTAATATGTCTATACACTAAATATTATAATTTTTACTATAATACCATCTATATATATAATAAAACAAATGAAATAGAAAAAATATGTAGAATAAGGCGGGAGAGAGAGCAAGATATAACACAGAGAAAAGAGAGATAGAAAGACATAAGAGATTAGATAGATAGTGGGGAGAATACACAGAGGGGTAGATGTGAGACAGTAGAAACAGAGATAAAAGGAAGAGAGGGGGAGAGAGAAGGAAGAGAGCATGAGAGAGTAGAGAGGAGGGACATTACACAATAGAGAGATGGATAATAAATTTTTTAGTATAAAAAATATATTTTTGTATTTTTGATAATTTCTCCTTGGGACGAAAAATTGTACTATAATTTAATGAGTGATAAAAATTCATATTTTTATCCAATCCCTTAATTCATGTTTTGTCCCATCTTTGAATCAGGATTAAAAAATATATATAGTTTTGTTCGGTTCCCAGTTTTACGAATCAAATGCACCATAAATAATAATTTAGGCACTCAAAAATGTAAATTAAACGAAAAATAGTTTTACTCCATAAGTTGTGTCAGTGTATAGTACAACATCAAAACATCAAAAGCCAATTAGATAGTCTTTCTCAACATCTCCAATATGGCTTCAGAATCTCTAATGTTCTCCAAGCTTTCTTGTGAATCATCAAACCCTTGTGAAAAGTCAGCATTGGTGTAAGTTCTAATTCCTGGGCCATGTCCACCAGTATCCCTTTCCCTTCCTTGCTGAGCTCTCCTAACTTCCTTTTGATGCTCAGTAAGTTCCAACCTCTTCTTTTTAAAACTCAAAGGAGGCGCCTCTTTTTGTGTATCCAACATTAATCCTACTCTCTTAGAAGTCCTGTTGTGTTTTGCACTGACTCTGTATCCCTGCAGAGCATTGCCGCCTTCTTCATGAGTATGACATTTTTTAAAGGACCACCCGCTTCTATTTTGAAGTTTTAATTTTCCATGTCGGGATAGCTTGTCCAAGACATGAAGCAGACGTGGAGGGAAATCAAATATGATTTGTTGAGCAAATGTAGAATTCCAAAATTCTATGGTTGTCTCTGAGATGGAGGGAAATGGGTGATCAAGAGTTTTTTCAAATAGAGGTTCATGAAGTTCGAGCAAAGCTGAACCAAAGTGGAATGGAGGTTGACTTCTTCTCAAGGAGCTAAGAATTTCAGTCCACAGAAGCTTTAGTTGATCGTTTGTTCTTTCATCATGCATTCCCATATTTGATAGCCATTGAAGTAGTGGACAGGAAATAATCTACAATCAAGTATACGGAAAATCACATAAATCCATTTCCCTAAAACCAATACAATGAAAAGCAAGCGAGAAAAGGAAGACCAACTACTGAAAGAAATACAATTTACTCTCATTGTTCTGATAATCAACTCACTGAATGTAATTGTTTTTAAATAAAAAACAAAGCATAATTAATAAAAGTCATCAGCCACTAGAACCTTGAAGTAGATATACTTTAAATGACATAAAGAGGCCACTTCAATGAACTGTGAAATAGAAATAGAGAAACAAACCTCCAGAAAAAGAAGAATATCTTGCTTCCAGTGAAGGCACTTAATAAAGCGTGCCAATGCAGAAGATAGCCTGTGATTTATGATACAGTGAGAGTCAAACACAGTTACTCATTGTCTGAAGAAAATTTAACTAACCAAGCATGCATTATGAAGAAGAAAATTTATATTGACTGCTGACCTTGATGTCCCAACAAAACCAGGCAGAGGGTTTGTCACCATCTTTATTCTCAACAAATTCATATACCTGAGAAATACCATGTGAAAATCATCATCAGCGAATTAAACGATGCACATGGTTTTGTAAATAACTGACACCCATCATGATAGCAGTGAAAGCGGGTTAGCTAATACCAAAGGTTGGGTTAAAATCCTATTGAAATTCATATCTACTAAGTAAAACAGTATGCATATCAGGAAGCCAATCACCTGTCTAAGTTGTGATCATAACCTCGACATTCTAATAATTTCACCCCAAAAACAGAATATAAAAGAATAAAAGTTCAATACAAAATAGAAAATAAAAGGAATGCATTGAAATGCCAATGAAATTGCTTTTTTACATCTCTGACTAAATGTAAGATGCGAAAAAATCCACTGTTATAAGGTAATTGAAAAAGTAGATCCATGTTGAAGAGGCACTTCTACCATTCAACTTTATTTCACACAAGAATGTGAAAAACATAACCAGAAGCTCATATTCACTAATCCGTGGTCAGACGTTCAAGCCTAGCATAGTGGAGCAAGAGCACCTAACCTTTGGGCTTGGCCATTTGTTTTTAGGGTTATGACTGAGGGTTAGGGGTGCGGGGGTGAAACTAAATGTTGCACGGTTCAAGGGTAAACATGTAAATTGGATCGTAGAATTTAAACAAACCTTTATACTTTGTAGCCTTAATTCAGTTTATAATAGAAAACTATAACAACCACTCTGTTGTCGGAGACATAGGCACAATTGGCCAAACTACGTCATCAACCATTGTATTCTTGTGTGTTATTTATCTACCTATTTTAGAACCAAACTTGCTATTCTATCAGAACAGGTATCAAACAAACAACTAGAAAGGCACATCCAATTCTTACAAGATATGTTCAAACTTACTTGGAAGCAAAGGCTAGGCAGTTCTTTATACTGTAGAGTATTTTTCTATCACATTCAGATTTACTTCTGTTTGTTTCTGACACTAATTCCAAAGTCTGAATTTGTTCAAGAATGTGTATCAAGAAATTTCCAGATAGAAGAAGGACGCCAAGATCTATGTCATTGCTTCTTAACTTGAAATCAGTACCACTCTCTAACATGCCAACATTTTCATCAAGACACCTATTTATCAATTTGCACAGATCCCCTGAGAAATTGGTGGATGTTGAACATTCAAAGCCTTCCCTGAGATATCCATAAAGTGATTTCCATGTTTGAATAGCAAGTTCAAGCCTCGGCTTTGTTTCTGGTGATACAGGATACTTCGCCATTGAGGCACTAGCATTTGAACAGGTCAATCTTGGAACTTCAGAATGTGCTACGATGGGATAAACTAAAAGGTGGCATATCGAAGAATATCCAATGCTGTCAGACAAGGATTCCTTTAGTGACTTGCAGGTTGCATCGTATACACAGGAATTCAGACCTTGAGCCACTGCTATCCATATATTTAAGTAAATTGGTTCAATATGTTTGTACAAGAGGCCAATACAGGTGAGGAGATTGTCCAGGGGATCACTTGAAGAAAAAATAAATTTAAAATATTCAGTCATCTCTTGTGAAATGCGGTCTGATTGCTGGGACTTTAATGTTAACTGAACCACCGTATGGAAGTAAAGCACTATCAAATAAACCAGTGGAGAAACCTTGTCCATATAAGAAATACAGTTGACAGTAAGAAATTTTTGGTGTTTGTTATGATCACCTGATTGCATGTCATTGATATACTTTAGGTCTAAAGAAAGCTTGTACAGAGGAGATCCCAAGATAGAAAAATCTAACTCCTTTGTGATAGCATCTATGAACTGAAGGGAAGTATAATACACATCATAGTTTTCACTGCCATCTGAGTATAAATCTTTACATAATTTTTTCATAAATGTTAATAATGTGTTCAAGCAACATATAATACCATCATAATTGGTAGATGGACTTTCCGTGTCCAGTTTGACTCCTTTCAAAATATATATAAATAACCTTAAGGCAGCATCATAGACATGACTTCTGTGATCACAAGTGACTGTTGTCCCTGATGCTTGACGAATGAGAACAAAAATGATACTAAGATAAAAGTCCAATCGACTGATATCCCATGGAAGCCATCTAATTGGGTGTTGGTTCCAAGAGCTTTTGCCAGATGAAGAAAGTCCAATTCCTATGCAATTTGTATCCCTGCACTTCTGTGAAACACTATCACTGAGCAGATCAATGCCCAGGTTCCATAACCAGATGGTCTTGCTATCAGGTCCTTTCTGAAATATTGCTTTAAGAATAGGCTCTAAAACCATTTTTGTCAATGCTGATTCATTGACAGAGGTATCAAGCTTATGTAGCAAATAACACCACGTGTTCATGCAGGATGAATGGACGGATATATCACATTTACTAGACATGATGCCAATCAGTGGAGTCATTATAAGCTTTATGCTTTTGTAAATCCCATTTACTTGATCCTCACAATTGCTCATACCAAATGAATTATGTTTCTGAAGAGAAGTATCCTTAGCTGGTGTCTTTTTCTCTGAAGCAAATATTGGATGGGAAACAAGGGCATCAATAAGACCTTCCCAGGCAACCTGCACAAATGACATTTGAAAAATCACTTAAGCAGAAATTAATAAACAATGCTAACAACTAATGAGTGCTCTATTTTTTAATGTATCTCTTTGCTTATCAAAAAGAAAAAGAAAAGGAAAAAACTAGCGAGTTCCCTATTCATTGGTCTTCAAATGTTAATCAAGTTTTGTTAAGCCACTTTATGTCTGTCACTTAAAATATGAAAAGAATTGCATCCCATACATAACTCACCACTATAAAACATAGATGGGATAATGCAGTAACTGACAAATGGTACCTGTGTGGCAATCTGAACTTGAGGATCAGGATCTGTAAATGTACCCTCGGGAATTTTCAGCATATCATTAACTAAATGCTTATTCTTCAAAGCATGGGATCCAAGCACTCGAATAAACCAACCCCATGCTTGAATAGCCTGAATCTTCATACCGTTATCTAGCAAGTCCTTCATCCCATTGACCAATTTTATCTTCAAATCTTTGACAAGAACCTGTTGAAAAAGGAAGCAGAGAGCACATGTCTAAATCATTGCATGAAATGCCATGGCCATGATATAATTTGTTCTGTTTTCACTTTGAAATACCCATAATTGTTCTTTAGATAATTGTCTACCACAGCAAAATTGCAGGAAGCAGGGTTAACAAATATCCACATTACAAACTTGTCTTGACATAATATTTTTGCCTGAACTTTGAATCATTTGCACAAACTTAGGCAGCAATAATCTGGCAGCTTAAATAGCTATAGTAAATTAATGCTGTGCCACTGAGAGTACAGAGTCCTCTCTTAATATGGAAGAATGCATTTGGTACCTTGGAGAGATCCGATGAAGGAGGGATAACTGTGGAGCTGATCTTCAACAAGCACCTTTCTGAGGAATCTTTCTCTCTCTTGTCTGTGCTGAGAAGTCTCCTGTATATTGGAGGAGCCCAGATATGCGACGAGTCTCTCATTTGCTCATTTAATTGACCAGATAGCTTCATTATAGCCTGCCGTTGAAAGGTTGAAAGTGGGGTAGCAAAAGAAATTTCTACACTTAAATATGAATTCAAAGAATAAATACATGGAGATCCAGACCAACATAGCTAGGCATGCATACAAGTATAATATGATAGACATAGTTGATAACATAGTACACACAATTTTCCTTTCAACTTTATGATGGCAACACATGTACTTAACAATAATGAACAATATGAATGACAAACTTGGTCCCTCTCTAATAATTTTTAAGACAAAAAATCCAACGATGTAAAAGGGAAAAGGAATAGAAGATGGGTAGATTTATAACATAACTTTATGAACTCAAGTCTCCATTTCCTGTCATCTTAATGGGTCATAGAGTGGATAGATCTAATTACTAGTAACTATGGACAGGCTTAAGACTCCTTGGCAAATCCATCAGATAGGACGAAATCGGGAAGGACCAAGCATAAGCTCCAACTCTATTTCAATTTGACAGCTAGCCCCAATATTCCCACTTCTAGGATCTAAATTGATTTCCCGATATGCCAATTGACTTGGTAAGAAATCACATTAAAAAGTACCCAATGGAAAATTGCTAAACCATTTAAAAATGACTAGAAAGATGAAGTTTTTCTATCTTTTAGTTTTTAAAACGTGTATGGCCTCCTATAAGAACAAAAACTTAAGATATAATCTTAAGAAAGAAAACAGTACCTGAGTAGCTTCAAATGTTGTTGACAAAGAACCCATTGGATTGTCTAGTGAATGAACAATCGCCCTTAACAATGAATCGAAGTGAGTAACAAGAAATGATGTACCTAACTGTTGGACAGATAAGCACCACACCCCTAAATTACAAACAGTCTGCAGCAATATTAGAGGAAGTTAATGCATAAAATAAAAAGCTAATCAATCTATGAATTACATATCACATGCAACATAGCAAAAAGGACAAATTGAAAAGAAAAAACATAGAAGAATCTAATAAACCTTCAATTTTGTGGTCGTGATAAGTTTGGATAATGAATCCAAGACCAAATCAACACCATCCGCTGCAAAACCAAAGAGGAAATTAGCGTTACATAAAATCAAAGCGAAGTCACAAGGCTTGAAAGATATTGAAACCAGGTACCTCGAAGCGTGGAAACAATGGAGGGATGGTAAATCATGAATCCCAAACACTTCAAAGCTTGTGCGGCTCTAACAAACAAATAAATAAAAATTAAAGAAACATATCAGAGGTGTAAAATTAGTTACAAGTTAGTTACTCTAGTTAGGTTATTTACGAATCAGTTACAGGTTAGAAACATTCTAATTTTAGAAAAAGATAAAAGAAAGAAAAAGTGGAATTGGATACTCACATTTCTTCATCGTGGTGCGAGATATCGGAAATGGTGGAAGAAATAATGCAATTGGAGGATTGTGCAAGGGATTGAAGGGAATAAGGGTTGAGACAAGAATGTTGTTGGAATTGAAGAAGTATGGAGTAACCGGAACATTTGTTGGAGTTTTCATCTGAAGAAATTAGAGTTTGGATTTCAAGAATGTCTTCTGACATTGTTTATGTTGCAAAGATTAAACCCTCCTCGCGCTATGTCTGATGAGTGATGAAGTGATGATGACTCCTGAAAGATCCGAGAGAGAAGAATGAACCAATCTTTCGCGCCAAAACCCGGTTTAGAGTCTTACAAGAGAAGAAATTAATAAAATTATTATTTTACGTTGTCAAATAATCCCACCTGACGCATCCAATAAAAAATTTAAAATAAATTATGCATTTTTTTTTACAAAAATAAAACTATATTATTTTATTCCATATGCTAAATATAAACATAAATTTAACATTATCAAACACACCACCGATAATATATTTACGAACAAATTTATATTATTCAAATTAATAATATAAAATAATAAAATATTTATGTATAATATAATAAAATTAAAATAATTAAAATATTCATCTATTTAAATCTCTAATGTCTATTTAATCATTGATTTAATGAGTGATTAATAAAAACTTATTTGATAATTTAAATTTAACGAATATGGTAAAGATAATAAATCAAATAAACATTATATCAAGATGATAAATCACACAACGTCACATTAAAATAACGAAATAAAAAAA
>JBBPBT010000347.1:662021-681246 GCA_037974875.1 Cicer bijugum | reverse complement strand
TAAGTAAAAAATATCTTAAATATTGAACATTATTATTAGTAAAAATTAACTACTTTTTACTCATTTAATATTATTATTCTCAATATATTTTTTATTTAATTCAAAATATCTAATGTTGATAGTCAGATGTTTGACATTAAAAATATATCACTTAGTAAATTTAACAAATAAAATAGAATTATTTACTAACTCGTTATTTTAAAAAAAAATTGTTTACTTGATAGTATAAATGAATTTTTCAAATATAAAACTATTTTATTAATTATTTAATTTTTTTAGTATATTTTTAATTTAGAATATTTAAAGGATTTTAATTGAATTGAGGTTTGTATGCCGAAAACACCGGTGAAGAAAAGCATAGATTGACGAACATTTGAATCACAAATCTATACAATAGACATTCTACAAGTAAGATTCTCTCGTTCAATTCTTTCAACTCAATTGGATGGGTACTACCTCTATCCTTATATGTAAGTTTTCTTGTAAAAATAATTGTTGATTTATATAAGACTTTTTTCAAATTAAAAAAAAAATATATTAATTAATTTTTTACAAAAATATCTCTAATCAAATATAAAGAATTAAAATATCAGTTATTTATTTCTCTTAATATATGAAGGGTAATTTAAAAAAGAAAATTTACATTATTGACAAATTTAATGTAAAACTAAAAACTCCTTTTCTTAATTCTTACATATTAATCAAATGAGTTTTAATTACATATAAAAACATACGTAAGTATTTGGTAGTAGCACCAATTTCCTTAGCAATCTGTATAAAACCTACTAATGTGTTGGCTTATTAGTATATTATACTTATATTATTAAATAAACTAGTTAATTACACTTTGTAATTAGTTAGTTATTTATTCTTTCTATTACGGGATTAGTTATTTATTCTTATTAATTGTACTCAAATTGTAAAATAATAAATTATATTATAATTTTTTATGTAATTACCATTTTGATTACATAAATTAGTTAGTTTATCTAATATATATTTTCAAAACTATAATAAAATATATTAGACAGATGCTTAATTTTCCTAAACAAAGACATTAAGGTTTCTAGAAATATAGAAGATGGTTGGTTAGTGGTTACTTCCCAACCAGATTTTAAATTACAGATTTGATGCTCTGCTTTGGATCAAATCAAAGGTCAACTATGTTGACTCTTGTGAGTCGTTGCTAAACTTAATATCTTGTTGAACTTTTACTTTTCAACTTCTTGCAATCTTTAACCAAAATAAATTCCATTGAGGCGTGCGTGAATGAGAATGATAAAGCTTCATTTTTAAAATTCTAATTAATAAATAGTTTTTTTTTTTAATAGTTAACAAATAACAAAGAAACAGGACAACAACAAAAGAAAACAAATTAAATTAACTATGATTCATGGCTCCCATTTTGATGGAAATGGATTCTCTAACTTTGGTGGTTGGTAACTTTGGTAACTTTAGTGTATTTAGAGGATAAATTAGTAATTAAATTAAATAAATAAAAATTATTTGGATGAGAGATAATGATGAGTTATGAGAGAGATAGGAACAAAGTTACCAATGGTAGAGGATTGAAAGGTAGACAATCTCAACCCCATTTTGATAGGTAAGGGTATCGCACAATGATCTCTTTCTTGCAATTTGCCATTGGAAATATTGATGATACTGGATTTCTTAGATGATTGTTGCATTATCTATATATTGAACTCGTTTTTCTTCCCAATAATTAGTTGGACAACATTTAAAGAATCTGTACAACAGATTACTTGTTTGAATCCTCTATCCCAAAGTCATTTTAACCCTAAACCAAGTAATTAAGTTTAAAGTGCAATAAGTTACTCTCATATCATTTATATATATATATATATATATATATATATATATATATATATAATATAACAATGGGTTAAACAAGTAATATATAGAGGGATAATTCGTATATAATATTGTAGGTTAATGTGTGTTTATGTAGTATCAAGATCTTTTAATAATTTATCTTTAGTTATTCGTTGTTTAGGGTTCTCGTACATTAAAAATCTTGTTAAGAAATTTAGTCGTTACGAAAATAAACTTTGAAAAATTCTATCAATTTAATTACCAAACCAATGAACTTAAGGATGTGGATGCCTTTGTGAAATCATACACCAACGAATTAACTCACACATTCATCGATTTTTAATGAACACACAAGAACATAAAATATAAAATAAAGAAAAACACAAAACTTTATATGGTTTAACACATCTTGCATACATCAATGAATACATATCAACATATTTTATTTATGTCAAACAAAATTACAATAATGTAACTCAATTTAATATGTGCATTACCCTATAATATTATTTTTTCATCTCTGTCTAAGAGATAAAAAAATCTTAATACTCACACGATCACATCTCATATATAATACAATGATCACCCACATCTTCCTCTCACAATGACATGATGGAGGATTTCTCAATTATTCACATGATCCCCCGTGAATGAAGATATTTTCATTAATGAATATGACTTAGTTGACATTAATATTTTCACATTTGCAAAACTCTTACACACATTCATTCACCTTGTAAAATGTACCTTTAACTTTCCACATATTCCCTTTAATTGAAAACTTCAATTGATTTCCGAACTTAATATCCCTTGAATAAAATTTCCAAACTTCTACACCATTTAATTATTTTCTTCATTTTTGCCACTATTTCTTGTCTCTCTTAAGTAGCAAATGCTCTTATTTTTTGTTTTTTATTTTTTGTTTAAGAATAAGTGTCCCTATTTGTACACCTTGCAATTTTAGTTTGAATCAACAAACTTAAGTGTGTTTTTCACCATAGTTGTGATCACAATATTCATCTATGAGTATTGAATGGTGAAGCTTTAAGCATACTTGTACCATCATTGTCAATAACGAACATAACATGTTGTCTCACCTTTACATTGTCAAGAAAACTTTCACTACAAGGATCTTAACATGAACAAAACATCAACTTCATTGAGTTTCAATACTTATTTAAACTGATCACACGGTCCAACCAATTGCTATAAGTCGATCATCCCAAACCATTCGCTCTTTTGCCACTTTTGAAAAGAAAAAAAATGCACATACAAATAATTAACTCACACATCCATGGACCTTTGAAGAACACATGAGACCACACTACAAAGAGAATAATTTCAAATTAAGATTACAACATTGTAACTCAATCAATATGTGCATCATCCAACAACATTCTTTTACTATAATAGTTACAATGAATGATAACAATGACATCTCTCACAAATAATAAAATGACCATCCACAACTTCATCTCACTCGTTAGAACTCGGTTGATAATTTCTCAATTCTCTACATAATCACTCAAGAATAAGGATACCTCACCTTTTCATAAGTCTTTATGTTTATTCGAGAGAAAAATGATTTTTATGCATAAATAGACTATAATGGACATTAATTGTCTCACATTTATAAAATACTAAATACATATATTCACTTTATGAAATGCACCTCTTAAATTTGTACTCATTTGCACTTGAAAATTTCAAGTGATTTTTCAATATAGGTGTAGGTTGGTGTCAAGTTCTCTTTCTGATGGTGAATGTTCATCTAATCTCTATGTTTATTTATTTTTACTGAGTCGTAACTTCAAATGTTAAATACACTACTATATTTTAATTTTCGATAATGTATTAGAGGCGGATAAATAAAATCAAAGGGTGAATAAGCATTTTTCCTCTGTGATTTTATCTTTAATGCATTATTTCTTCTGATCCTCTCACACTCTTTGCAAAGAGATTCACTACTTATGGAAGCAAACATTTAAAAAATGTAGCAATTTAATTAGTGAGACATTGTGTTTAGGATTGTGGATGTCTTTATTGTTGAAACTTAATATTTTATAAACTAGACTGTAGATAAAATTGGCAAAACATCCGAATTATGAGTCTATTGATTAAACCACAGTTAAATTAAATGACTACTAATGAAACAAATAACAATAAGTATTTTAAAAATATTTTTAAAAAAATTGAACAAGTTGAACCGTGATTTAAGCAATTAATGAGCAGCTAGTGATTTCTTACTAAATTTAAATTTTCAGCATTTATACCCTATTCTCTAAGGATTAGCATGATTGAGACCTGAAGCTAACTTTGAGGGTTGTTGGGTCCTTTTGTCAGCAAGTATGGCCCTTTATTACTTAGTATTAATGTGTGTTGTAAATTTAGCATTTTGTTAACATGTTTGACCTTTATATATTATAAAAAACGAAGAAAAAAATTATTGAACCTAAAGTTATAATTTTTGTTGTCTCACACTTCAGCGGTCCGTTTTTATTATTAAATTTATAACTATATATATATATATATTTACAAAGAGCATTAACTATATTTATAATCTATTCATAACATATTTGATATGATTTATAGTTGTTATAGT
The DNA here is from genome assembly GCA_037974875.1 of Cicer bijugum. Taxonomy (NCBI): domain Eukaryota; kingdom Viridiplantae; phylum Streptophyta; class Magnoliopsida; order Fabales; family Fabaceae; genus Cicer; species Cicer bijugum. The sequence continues at coordinate 676,811 of JBBPBT010000347.1, read as the reverse complement.
TTGTTTTTCTAACTAAATGATTGAAATCAAATAATTATAAAATTCAGTTAAAAAAATCGTTCAAAAAAATTAAAATTAAAATTCTAATCAAGAGTGTTTATTTGCTAAATTTTATTTATCTATAATCAGTATCTGAATTTCTGAAATATGTTTTTTTATGAGAAATAAAAGATTGAAATATAAAATATAAACTTTTTTTCTTCTTAAAGTCCACTTATTCATATTTTAAAGAAATAGTAATTGTCATTATTTTTGTTCACCGAAAGACGAATAATCAAAATAACCTGTGACACGAACTTTTTAAATAACACAATGTATGCATGACACCCTACTAATTTTTAATATATTCATTTAATATTTTAATATTAAAATTGTCATTTAATTACAATATTGAGGCTACATTATTCAAAAAATGTATTTATGTTTTAAGTATTGACCTAAATTTTAATTTCATCTCTTAGGTGAGCAAAATAAAAATTATAGGGCAAATTTAAAAAATGTGAATAAGTAGAGGTCAATTATATTTTTTCTAATAAAAATTAATTTAAAAGATAAAAATTAATTAAATGTAGGATAAAATATTTTTTTTTGACAAATAAGATAAAATATACTTAATCCTTTAATTTATGAGATTAATCGACATATATTGTGGATGTAAAACATTTTAAATCAATAAATCATAATTATTTATATGTAGTTTTAAAAAAATTATAATTAAAATTGAATATTTTTAATGAAATTCAGTAAGATTTATGAAATTAATTTGGGCAGTTATCCCAAATATGGTTGTGGAAAAAAAAGGACAAGATATCTCCAAGAATAAGTGGCTGAAAAAAGTGGTAACTTTTAGTGCTAATTAAGTGCGGTGACCTTCCATTAATCATATGTAATTCAGAGGGATAATACTGAAAGGGATTGTTTGGAGAAAAAAAAGCTGATCAGTTTTCGGTTGGTATAATTTCCTCAATCAACAATAGCTTTTTAATTACTTAATCGAGACAAAAGCTTTTATTTTCTTTAGATTAAAATTGTAGATGAAAGATAAATATATTAATTGCTTAAAAACAAAAAAACCTCACAACAATAGCGCCAGCTAGCTGATTATTATTGATTAAGTTTATTTCTTTTTCACTCAAATTATTGATTAAGTTAAGCAAATGAATTAAAAAACTATTTTTTTTCTTTGACAAGGAATTACATAATATTATTAAATCCTTAATTAACTTATTACATCTTATAAAGAAATAATGTTAACAATCACTTTTTCGATTTTAAAATATAAATAAAATAGATTAAAAAAATCAATGTATTTAATTTAAAATATAATAAATAAAAAATCAATTAATTTTATATTTTAAAACGGATGAAATATTGCCACCAATCACCATGCAATTATAAAAGTACTGCACGATTCTCATTTCCCAGGGTAGTGGAATTTGTCTTAATTATAAAAAGAAGAAGTATGATTTTCTCTAATTAAAAACATAATTTGTTTAGAAAGTTTGAATAAAATTTTCACATATATATAAATATGAGCGGATTTTATGTATTAGAAAGATATTTCGAAAGTACAAATACTCTACCAAAAATAACTTTTAATTAAAATGATTCTTACGTTACGACCAAAGCTCAATTGCTATAATTATGAAATGATTTTCCAATTAATGTGACTAATAGTTGTTATCTTGTGATTATGTGTTGGATGCAAGCAGGCAACAATTGGCCATGTGATTGATTGTCAACCAGCGAGGACTTCTATGTTTTCATTCTGCCAACTCAAACTTTTCTTATGTGTTTCTAAACAAATCATATTTATATTTTGCACGTGTTAAATTCATGCTTGAAGCTACCCAAGTTATATGAACATATATGTAATGTTGATTTTATTTATTTTTATAAATATAAAGTGTAAAGATTAATTGATATTCTAATTATGTTGGTACTCTTAATCAATCACATGATTAGTCTGTCATAACTATACTTAAATAAATGTTTCTAAAAGGATTGTCTTTTTTGTTTGCTGAAAAAACGTTACTATATCTTACTAAATGACATCTAGTAATAAGTTAACAACAGACAAACTCTAATTAAAAGTAAAATATTCGAAAAAAATTTAATTTTAATTAATTAAAATTTATTTACTCAATTATAAATTATGAAGACATCATTTCTCAATTAAGACTAAAATTAAACGGTTATTAAATTTTCAAAAAATTCACCTAAGATATCTACTATAAATTTAAATAGGGATTTCAATGATACAATGATATCAATATATAATGACTTCTATTGGACTTTGACCATGGAGCCAAACAGATCCCAATTTTGCACTGCATCAACTAGATATATTTGTAGTCCTTCCATATCACATTTTTCAAACATATACTCTATAAAATTGAAGAGAATAAGAGCTGCAATAAAGTATAAAATAAATGAGAGAGGGGAGATGAAATAATTTATTATTCAATCGTATGTCTTTTGATACTTCATCCATTAACAAAAGTAAAACATTTTTTTTTCTTAACATAGCGTTTGGAATTTACATCCACGAATCAATATTAATCTATCAAAATAGCTTAAGTTTATTTGAAAGATTTAAATTTCACGGTATATGTTTTCTCATACCATATATTTTTTTAAATATTCAATAATAGAGGTTATCAAATAGGGGGCCATAAAATGTAATACTAAAGATGCCACTACTAAAATTTTTAAAACATGGAGGTCACTATCATGACATCCACAGGCCCTCTCCTTACAATCACTTTGTTCTGAATGTGATTTCATAAAATAATTAATGTTTGGACGTTTTTATTCACAATTTATTTCGTGAGGAAACCTTAGTTTGACTATAAGTGATTCAAGTACTTTTTTATTTTGGCGGTGGATTGGATAATCTAAGAATAAATTTGACATCAAACTGTTTTTTTAGAACAATAACATCCCAACTATAAAATCTTGTTCAACAAAAACCACATTTCACAAACATCCCCTAAATTTCCTAAAAAAACATAGCTCACTCAAATGCATACATAGGGTGCATTTGGGTATATATCAACAATTCAATTAAGTAACTATACATAAGTTATTTTTTATAATGAAAAAAAAATGATTAAATCATTTTCGTATTATATGTTATCCTCGTAAGTTATCTTTTGAAGCTGATTAAAACAAATCCGTAAATATTTTATAAACATATGATAAACCATTTTTTGGGTACATTTGATAAATAATTTTTTATAAGCTCTTTTAAATACTTAAACATGTGTGTATTCCATAATCTAATTTAAACAATTTATAGTATAAATCCACTAGAATCATTAGATGGATAGAGGGAAATGTATTCTTTTAAGTGATTAGTGAATTTTAAGGTATTTATTATTTTTTAGACAGATGTACTATTATTTCACTTTAATTTTTTTTCATAAAAAATAAATATTACTTTTTGGATAATTTTTTTTTGGAAAAAACTTAAAAGAATTATATTAATTAAAAAAAATACTCATAATTCTATGGCCTTTTATTTCTTAAATAAAAGTTTTGTTTTTTGAGGAAATTTCTTTAATACAAATTGAATATCTTATTATCTACAGAAATATTTTTCTGTTCCCATAACTTCGGACTCGGACTCGAACTTTATTTTAACACAGTACATTCATTTTTGCTTTATAAAAATATTTTAAATAGTACTGTTTTATAGAATGTCATTTTAAACAAGCAATATATTTACAATATTATACCTTAAACGGCAATTTGATTGTTCAATTCTGGTGGCTGGGCTGGCTAAAATAATGACCAATGAAGCGCTGACCTGAGGAGGAATGCTTGACTGCTCATGTGATTGTGACAGATTTTTAACATTCCAACTTGAGCACTCGTTTGTGCTTTTCTTTAAAAGAAAAAAAAAGGACATTTCTAATGAATGTTTTTTTTTTATAATAATTGTATTAAAGTTTTTCAAAAAAATTGTTCACATTTTTCTTGCACTAACTGAAATTACTTTTGAAACCTCTCAATATCTGAAACAACTGTAACAAGTCCTCCATTCCGAGTGCCCCGGAATTTTAAAAAAAAAATGTTTCTTGCTACAGTGAAAATTGCTATAAATTATTTTTTTCCTAAAACAATTACAATTTCAATCTAATATATGAACCACAAAATTTGTTTGAATAAATATTAGTGTTGCAACTGATGCAAATGCTAAATAAGCCATTCGCTCCTAACACCCTATGATTGTTGCAAAATTGGTTGAATCTGCCATCAAGATCTCTTCACAATAGCAGTAGCAAAGAAAGGATGATGGCATAACGTAAACGAAATCTTAACCGATGGATCAGGTGTTCCTAGCCGGCAAATGACATTCAAGGCAATGTTGTTGCGTTCTGCTACTTGCTCTATTCTCTTCAGCTCAGCGATCATGTCGGGGTCATTGGCAAAACTACTTTTCAACTCTTTTGCAATCTTCTGAGCTTCCTTGAAGTAATCACACATAACTAGGGTCTGAAGGAGAAACAAACAAATAAATGTCTGTCTCTTGAAAAAACAACACAATAGTCTTCAAAAGAATACTCACAGAGAAGTTGGCATTGGCGGTTGACTCCTTGTATGTCAGATATGAGATGCCATCAGGAAGGCAAGCTTTCAGCAAAAGCTCAAATTGCTGGATAAATATCTGAAAAAAATATCTATACGTGAATTCACTTGCAAATGAAAAGCTTGATTCAAAACATAAGTACTTCTTTCACAGTGCCCACTGCTGTTTGAGGCTGAGGGTCAACATACATAATCTTGTCTTTTGAGCTACATATACATGTTATTTCCAAGAATAACCAAATATACATTTTACTCAAAATCTCTGAATCTTTCAAAAGCTTGAATCACAAAAAAGCATCTCGACAATATAGAAAAACCACTAAATGCAATTTAGATAATTAATTGAAGATTTCTCCTAGAGAATATAGAAAAACCACTAAATCTAGAACAATATATCGTAAATTTTATTTTCCTATCAACATGGCAAGACTACAAGTGTGTTCATGCAAAACATAAAGTAAAATCAAATTATTCACTAGATAAATTTGTTTCATCTCGGCCACAGGAAGGTAATCATGGCAAGTGTGAAACCATAATTTAGTATCTGATGTTTGGACTATATGATCCTTGGCTGGTTTGAAAAGACAAAAGGAGGATTATGAGTTATAACCGATTTGAAACCTAAATACATTGCTGATAATGGAAAGATTCACCATTGAGCTTACTTTAGCGGGGTTTGATCAAAGAATGATAAAATGAAATAAGTAAAAACCTACTCAAAACAATCAAGTCTGATAGGTTACTGAATGGGTTCAGACAAGACAACACTCTAATTGCAACAGCTGCCTTTAGTGTAACCTTGTTCATTCATCTCGATACTAATAGTTCCGTTGCATATTATTTCAGCACTTTGAGAGGAAAAAGCTTTCCAAACACCAAATTTTTCACTTAATCCAACACTAAGAATTCAGCACTGAATTTTAGTTTTTATCAAACTCCCTTCGCAACACTTTAACAAAGTTTTTAATACATTTGAAAACTGCATGTGGCAAAACAGAAAACCTTACCTCATGTTCTGTACTGAAAGGGCTTTGTGGTGGAACAATTCTGCCCTCATTCCTCAAAGCAGCCAGCATCTAGAAAAATAATGGGATTGCTGCAGAATGTAAGTCCACTAAATTGAATCACATAACAAAGTAGGAAAACTACGTAGTTTAAACTTTAAAGTAAATTATGATATACACACAGTTGACGTGATCATGTTAATTTAGTAACAGAAAAAGAATTATCAATTAGGCAAAAAAGGGTTCAGTTTTCACCTACAGAGTACTAAACTCTAGCTCTAGAACCTACAATGTGGGAAGAAATTTCAAGCCATTAAATCAAATTCCTAGAAGAAACCGTTAAAAGTCAACATCATTGAGAAAACATAAGCAGAATTACCATGGCTAAACCTTCAGCTAGATATATTTGGCTCTGAAGAAACTTGACAGGTGCTGAGATCTGATAATTCACTCCCGCATCTTTTAAAGAATCTCTTTTTTTCTTTGACTTCTTTTTACCTGATCAACAAGAAGCATATATATACATATTGAAGTCAGCGATGCATAAAATAAAAAACTAATTCACTCCCGCTTCTTTTTTTCTTTTCACACACCAGCCCTTTCATAAAATAAAAAACTCACGATGCACTACTGTAACACATACCAGTGCCACTGCTCATTGCCATCCGGAGATGCTTCTTCTCCGCAAGATTGATCAACACAATATAAATATACCAGTACACCATGCAATAATCATGGACAGAATAGAGTTCCAATTCAAATCCCACAATGAGAAATCGATAAGCTATCCAGTAAGTTTGCTCTTCCACCCACACGAGAATATGTTGGTATATCTTGAAACTTATATTCTGCCAGAATAGAGCAATATTACATATTAGCTAATCAACCAGTTCAGTGATAATAGCTACCAAACAAGGGATATAAGGTTGGTTTGGTGGTTGAGGTAAGAAAGTTCGGGAGTGGAGTGATAATGTGGTCTTGGGTTCGACTCCTACCTCTAGCATAATATTAACATATTAATATACTAACATTGGCCGTTTTAAAAAAAAAAAAAAAACAGATGACACCCACATCATTTATATTAATAACATATAATAAGTACATCAAATGTTGATTGATTGGATTTGCTTATTCCAATCCTAATTATATGTTTTAGTCCTATTTATAAATTATAATCCTATCCTAATAGTAAATATTAAGATTTGATTCTAACAAACATCAATATCAATATAATATTATTATTTTGGGTTTTTTTCCCCTCCCTCTATACCTGAAGGGCAAATTCCTTATGGGATAATTCCTTAAAATTAAAACTCTTTCCATTTTATGACTTCTCAAAATCATGGGATAATTGAAAATTTTATAATCACCAGTTTCCACCAAACAATTATAAAAATTTTTAAGGAATAATTGTTTGAAATTCATGGGATAATTGTTACCTCGTTGTTTGAAGTGTTTCCAAACTCCTTTTTGAAAGCCAGCTCCAGCTGCAGAGTGGAAGCAGGATTAGATCAATATTGGTTGACGTCAAATGAATTTGTGGGCAGTCATAAAATATATCACTTCACATTAACTATATAAAGTAACCCTATACATGTACACCAAATGCTTGACCATTTGATCTCTTCACCTACACCAACCAAATTTCCTATCCTCTCCCTAAACGTTTTCGTCTTTTTTAGGGGAGGGGGAGTTTCCTACTGTGAAAAACAAACACTAGCGACTCATGAATAAAAAATGCTATAATTGCAATCCCGAAATAGAGAAAATAGTTTGTCTGTATATGATAATACCAATTAAAAAAATATGTCCCAAATACTATAATTTCAGTTTCAGCGGTTCAGACACTTGTGCCAAAAAAGAATAAGAATTAAGAAGCATTCATCAAAATCTTCCTAAATCTAATTCAAATTCTTAACAGACAAGGTGTTATTTATAAAAGAATGTAACATCAAGAGTGAATGTTATGGTGAGGACACACCTGTACAAAGGTGACACGCCAGTCCTGTAGCATTTTGCCCAGCTTACGCCTTTGCCATGCAGCATTCGTACAAATAATTTTGAGTAAATTTATCACCATCTGCATCCATAATATCGTACAAAATATAAAAAGTGTCTAATTAAAATCGGGAGTTGCATAGCCTTTTCTTTTGGGAAAGGAGTTCATATTTGAATGATACCGTTCTTGAGTCAAAATCTAGGTTGATTAAAAAAAAGTAAAGACCCATTTGTTTCTATTCTTCATTAAAAAAATCGATTTTATTTTTTAAAAGACTTTTAATTTTTAGAGTGTTAGCTTACGCATTTAAAATATCAAAATTTCTGACTATTTTAATAATCTACTTAGAGCAACTTCTTAAAAACTGTAATTAGAACTACCTTTTAAAATTAAAGTGATTTATAATAATAAAATCAAACAACAAAAAAACATCTGCTTTATATCATCAATCTCTAAAAATAAATTACACTTTCACACAAACTTAAAATCACTTTTCCAAGAGCTTAAGCAAAAGGACCCCTCCCCCACCGAGAAAAAAGAAAACAAAAAGGCAGTAATTGAGCCGATTTTAGTTTTACTCAAAAAATGTTGCTCATTTTAAAAGCATGCGTGTCTACAAAACAAGTTTGAACTTATACGTGCAAAACAGTGAAAGATACGTAGACTTCAAATAGAATAGCATAACAAACAACTCTAATTTTATTACCTGTTCAAGTTGCACCATAAACTCATTTTTCTGAATGTCGTGATTCTCTGCGACTTCAGGTAATCCAGCAGCTCTACTAATCATAGAAAACATAGGATACCGACCAAAGAGTTTACCGTTCTGGACCAGAAGAAGCTGATAACAGGATTTAACGGGTCAAGCTTGGAGAACAGAGTTAAAAATAATAGAAGTAAAATTCCACTACCATGCATATCAAGCATGCTTTTACAAGCAAAGAAATAGTGAAGCAAAGGACCAAAACCAATGACAAAGGTCAACATGGCAACTAGATGCATGAAGACATAATATGTTGCTTCGTGTGTCTCTAACATTTAGTTATAAGTTTTCCCGGAGTGCAAGTTTTACAAGAAAAATCTGGTGCTTAGCCATGGACAATGATTTCCTTAATATATCGATTCAATGGATGTAAGTTTGCAAGCGTGGATTACTCGGTCATATGTTGGTTGACTTTGAGAGAATCCCTCGAATTACATAAGTTTATTGAGGTGGAAGGCTTTGAAGGGAGAAGTAACTAATTACTGTTAGAGTTAGTATATAGCATGGGCTTAAATTAAAGCACATCCTTGTGTATTTTCTGTTTCAGTTCAGTTTCACTGTCATGTGACAGCTGGCCTATCTAACTGCTTAGCTTTCTAGAAGCTTCAGTTAGTTCTAGTTTGTTAGCTTTCAGTTCAGATTCTGTTATGGATCTGAAGCAATATAATATATAATAGGGCTCAATCTCTTGTAACAGGAACAAATCAATAATGCAATAACAAAAGAATATTCAGTAAATAACTTCCACTCATTTTCTTTCGTTTACAACTTTAACAACTGCTGAGCTGGAAGGTGTGAATAGTGGGAAAGGAGGAGTAACGGAAAGATAAGAAGAGATAAAGGTAGGTCGGAATTCTGTTAGAACTTGGGACTTAGGAGAGACTAGACCTCTCAAATTGCCTAGGCCATCTTTTACTCTCTGCATTTTTCATTTCTTGTAATAAAATACCCAGACTCTGCTATCATCTTGATAGACAGACCAGCAATTTCCCTTTTATACTGTACTACAAACTCTTTAACGTTTAACGTTACTAGTTTTTGGGTAGCTAACAGACATGGAAAAAAAGATATATATATATATATATATATATATATATATATATATATATATATATATATATATATAGGAGGGATCAAATTACACCCAAAGAGTTACACTAAGAATTACACTCATTCAACATCGTGTCGGATAAATATTTTTCAAAATTAGCCATTGGATTAAAAGTTAATATCATATTGATCATATCTCTAAATTTTGACGTTAATCTATAATCGTTTACTATGACATCAAGATGCGTCAAAATTAATGTTATATACAATTACATTGGTGACGTTGATCTTAACGAATCTTGAAAGGTTAGACACATTGGGAAATATATATATTAAATAACATTGTGAAATCATCAGAAATCAAGGTGCCCCGGTACCACGTTTGCCCCCACTATACATGGGATTCAATGAAAGGTCAGACACATTGGTTCTATAGAATACAATCTTACATTTGGGAAAGGCTGATCCCACAACATATAATGCAGAAAATCTATTGTATTATTTTCAATTTATTAAATAAGGTACCGGGAAAAAAAATCTAATGTTAAAAAAAGAATACATATGTTTCTCTTCCTAGGTCTGTCTCATAAGGGGCAGCAGTCAGAAAAAGAAAAGTCATTGTAATAAATATTTGATAATTAAATTGCTTGTCTATATAGAAGATTCACAATAACAGTTTTCTTTATAAAATTCACAATAACAGTTTTCTTTATAAAATTCACAATAACAGTTAATAAGAAGATAGGAGAACACTCGTCAAATCAAGCAGAATCAAGAAGCATTTTAAGATCCACCTGAAGATGAGCTCTAGAAACCAAATCAGGTTGAGATTTCTGGAATTTAACCACAAAGAGCAAGGCAGCCTCCAACGATGGGTCCAATGAGTAGGAACATATAATGTCTAGATCATGAAGGAGTTTCACAAAATATTCGAGAGCCTGGAAGAGATAAACTGGAAATGTTGTAATATCGAATTAAGTTTCATGCACTACAAGTAATCCTCTAAAAACTTACCTTTTCCCAACAAAAAATTTTAATTGACCGTGGTGGTGTTGGAGCTGATAACCTAGAATTTAAACTAGCATCAAATCCAATTGGTTGACAACCAGATGCAGTTGTAGTTATATTTTGTTCAGACATTTCTGGAGCATTAGCTCTAAGAAAGTCAGCAGATTTTCTGATGTGACCAATCTCTGAAATACACGAAGCTATGTGTTCCCTTGCCAACTCCAAACCTGCTCCTTGGGGTCGTTTCATAGACATCAAAAGATGGTAAAAATGCTGAAAGAAAATCAAATGTGGTGATTTTATTCAGTCAAAGAAATAGTGCTTAGTTGACAAGAAAATGTTGAAACTGTAAATTAATGAATGGTATATTATCAGAAAACTGAAGCACAAACATAGTAACATACAAAATAAAAGTACTCCAACACACTAGTTGGTTCATGGGGGGTAAAGGTTTTAATGAAGGGAGAGTAGGGGAGGGGAAGGGAAGGAACATAACATTAAACACTCCTCTGTTTAAGTTGTAGGAGGGGACAAAATTAATTTAATATTATACCCCACATCAACCAAATCAAACTAAATCAAACTAAATCATTGAATTTGCTGATGCAAAAAAAGAAGAGGATAAAGTGGTGTCCCTGGCTGCATCTTTTCAGAATGAGATGGACCTGCTTAAAATCTGGTATGGCATCGGCTCCGATCAAAATATGGAAAAAGCTGGAACAGAAGTGGTTGTGTTTTTCTTAAATTAATTTCTTATACCAGTGACTGCGTTTTCCAAAAATACTGTCTAATCTTTTGGCATGTAGTAGGAGAAACCTTAAATGAATGAACTGGAATGAAAAAGCTTTTAGAAAGATTTAAAAAAAAAAGTGTGGAGGAACATTTAAGGTTTCTAGGAATGAATAAGAGGGGAATTTTGAATTAAAAAAATACATGAGGATAGTTTAGTTTTTCTAAAAATGTTGTATCTTGTACATGTAATTGTACCGGGTACTTGTAATGTACCCGTACCATGCCTATGCATCTCAAGATATAGGAGGTTCCAATGGGTGACAAGTTTCAAAGAATGTGACGGGTTCGGGCATTATTAATAGGGCATCATTCCTTTTCTTTACAAAAACTATGCCGATGAAGGAAAGTTGAGCGGCCTTATGATAATATTACAATCTTTATCGTCTTTGACATGTGTGGATTGATTAAATATATTGCAAAGATACAACCCATATCCAATCATAAACTATGCATGAGTGTAATTCTACATTATTTGTAATTTTGCATAACTTTATAAAGAGAGTAATCACAGGAAAAAACCTTACGAAAACGTAATCGACATAAAAGCGCTTTGCAGTATCCTTCTTCCAGATCAGGATTATTTTGAAGTGGCTCTATATCTGCAACCAAATAGCTCACAACTCAACTAAGGCATAAGCATATGTTGCACCCTTTTTGTAATTGGAGAGAAAGACAGGATGACTTAGAGTTTGAAAGCTATGAAGCATAAAGACTGTGATAACTAGCCCCATAAGTTATGGACAACAAAAGGAATGTCTATGCTGTTGAACTCTAACTTCTTATTTCTACTTCTGTTTTTCTTTTTTGGACTTCAGCTCTATTACATATATACAGTACAGTGTAAAACAATTTATAAAAACAACTTCACAATGATCAATCATACGATACACATATCTCAAATATACTGGATTACATTAAAAGTCAATGAAGGAAGAAAACCAGGTTATCCAAGACTGACAGTCTGACATACAGCCTGCCACAACAAGTATTTGTAACATTTCAAACATAGGAATATTAACACTCTTCAAGGCTAAGTAACTTCAAACTTTCATATTTTCCTATATACCATTATCACTAAGTGGCAACTACATTCCTTCTGCAAAACTAGTTGAAAGCTACAATAATATCATGATATAAAACCTCACCAAAGCATGTTAAGGTTTCAACAAGCAATTACCTTCTGACACTCTTCGTTTTGATGATGAAGCTTTACAAGCACGCAACTGACGACATATTGTTTCTTCAACAGCATTTAACATTGCTGTACACCTTTCATTTCCATCTCTACTCAGAGGAAGTCCATATGCCATGATAAATAGATCTTCTTCCTGACACAAATAAATATAACTATTTTTTAGCGAAAAATAAATATAGCAACATCTGTTTTCTCGAATATACAGCTCATAGAAAATACATATAGAACATACGTTATGAGATCAAACAACTAAGGCCGCATATCTATATGCCATCCACATAGAGGAAGGCTGCATGTCAGATTAAATTTCCAGTGACCCATAAATATTACAAAGCTTAAGATCCATATAAATATACAATGAAATAAAGAATCCTAACATTCTATGCAATTTAGTGAATAGAAACAATACAATAAACAGTCAAGTTCTCCCAAAAGAAGAAAAACTATTACATATTTGACCCAACAGAAGAAATTTAAAAATTCCAACATGTAATGAAACCAGAAATATGATCCTATATAACAGATGTAAAAAGAAAGAGCTGTTGGAATACGTTACTTCATGTGTACGTGAATCTGATACAACTGAAAGAACTGCTTTGCAGGTTGCGCGTATGACTTGGCAGTAAGAATGCAACAGGGCATGTGATGATGTCCTTTCAGGCTGTAGGAGATACAGACAAGAATAGACAGTTTGTGCCAGTGAATGACCCTTGTGCCATGTTGCCTGAAATATCAAACAGCAACTAAATAATGACAAGAAAAACATATAATTAAGACTTTTCTAGTACAGACAAAGGTATTGAATCTATCCCAAACAAATGTTGCTACTTTTACATTTTCAAAAAATTATGTTTATACAATTCTAGTTTTCTATTTGACTAAAACTTTATGCTTATTTGGATAAAATGTTAACATATTTCTTAGGGGGAAAGAAATCAACAAAGGGTAGATTTCGATTAACTCAGAGCATTAAAATACAAAGAATATTTATTCTAAAAAAAATGGAATAGAGACCAAAGAGCATCATATCAAGATTACAAAGTCGTCAACCTCAAGCATGAAGATGTTTATCTATGTTTCAGATAGAATAGTGTTATTTTCGAGACCTTGAAACAATCTAGTCTAGAAAACTAAAGTTATGCTTATTCAATACAAGGTAATGATATATAGAAGAATGCAGAGGCAACGTAAAGAAAATACCTCACAGGCTAGTAGATGGTCCATGATGTCGATAATGCAACGAACATCGGTAGTTTTATCAGTACTGATAGGAACCGGAGCAGCACCATTCTCAATGGCTTCATCAAGAGAGTAGTATGTGGAAGCCATACCCGAATCCATTTTTGGATCCATTATCTAAAAAATATCAAATAAAACAGATAGTTCATACTGATCAAGGATACACAAGACAGTATTAAAAACAGCCGACAGCTTCTCTACATATACGATACATATTTAGATATTTGATACGCATCAGTAAGTTAAGCTAATTATTATCACCTTATTATTTTGAAATGACCTAATTATGTATAGCAAACAAATTGTATGATTCTATAAAATCAAATGCATGTAAAAGGACCATACAGAAAACCAAAAAGCTCCCACTGAAATTGCAGTGAGCAAAATAAAAAGAATACCTCCAAAGCAGACATGGCAGCAAAGAGATTGAAATTATCTCCGTGAATAAGGTCTCCGTCTTGAAGATCTGCAGCACAAAAGGTTGGTTGAAAAAAAAGCACATCTAATTGAGCACAAGATAATTGCAATTTGCAAAACACACTGTAAAATCATCCTTTGTGGACATTACCTAATAAAACTATCCTAGTTTATAAACCTCGAATTCGTTATGTAAAAAGGCAAGAAAATCAATGAGCAACTTGAACATCATTATTTAATAAGGGAAAAAAGAAAATAGAGTATGTGCAGTGATGAAGTTGAAAACGAAAAAGAAGCATTGAGATTTGCATTTGCATTGCAGCATAGCATTAGCATTAGTATTGAATAAAAGAAGAGGCGAGAAAGGAAAATGAAAAAGTGGAAAGTAATGGAAAACCCTTATTGAGAAGAAGAATGAATATGATAATAAAGAGAAAGGACCTTGACAAGCGGCGTGGAGGAGAGGAGATGCATCGGCCCAAACGGAGTTATCACCGGAGGGAATACGTGGACGGGATTGGACGGTGGTTGTTGCTTCGTGGGTGCGATCCAAGGCCGCCATAGCTTCGGAGCAGCTCCGGGTAGGGAGTAGAGAGGGGAGTGTCTTTAAATTTGAGGTTTTGCGCTTTCTGTGTGCGTTGTGTTGTGGTTTATGTGTGCCTCTCTCTCTCTCTGCTTGGGTTTCCGCAGAGTTTACCTGTAACTTTTTTTTTTTTTTTTAGAAAAGAAA
>JBBPBT010000347.1:650931-661958 GCA_037974875.1 Cicer bijugum | reverse complement strand
TTTTCATTCCATTTGACAAAATGTAATTACTTTCATTTGTCACAAATTTTTATGAAAAAAAAAATTGTAGAAAAGTAAAAAATTTATACAAGATCTTATACTACAATAGTAATAATAACAAAAAAGAAATTACACAATAATCAAATGATATGTATTATCATATCATTTAAAAAAAATATATTAACATCTATTTATCAAATATATACAATAGTTGCTATTTAGTATGACAATTTTATTAAAAGATAAACATTAAGTATAATTAACAATAAATTGATTTAATTGATAAAGAATTTAGACCTTTTGAGGAAGTGGTTAAGAATTTGATTCTAAGGTATTGTATATGAAACAAAAAAAATATGTGAAACATAATGTCTCCTAATTTCAAAAATAAAAAATTATTTGCAAAATTAATAGAAAATAAGAAGTATTTGTGAGTGGAAATAGGGAGTAGCTCGTTATATTTGTTTTTTTTCGAATTTTTGCTTCTAAAATTTCCAGGTTAAACAAATAAAATAGTTTGATCAATACATAATAATTTTTTAATTAAAGATATTCAATAAAAAAATATTCCAGAAATTTAAAAATAAAAAAAACTCGGAATTCTAATTTTGTGTACTAAAAATTTCCAAACATAAGCAACAGACAGTAGCGTCGGCTTCGCTAACGTCGACTCTTTAATAAAACCCAGAACATATGCTGCAAGCTTAGCTTCCATATCGTGGAAATACCGACGCTAAAAGTAAAAAATACTTAAAATAATATTCCGAATTTTGAAAATTTACTTAAAATAATATTTCAAACATTCACTATTAAAAATAGATATATATTGGCAAATTTATTTATTTTAAAAAAATCAAAATTTTGAATGATTTAAAAGATTAAATATTTGAAACATAAAAGTATCTCAAATTTTTTCAATTTTACATGGATTGACGAGGTTAATATTTTTTTATTACATTAAAAATTGTTTGTTTCAGTTTTTTAAAAATTCGGTATCGAATTTTTCATTTTCTAAAAATCCATAACTTACAAGTAGAAGGATTAATTTAAATATATTTAATAAAATAGTAGAAGGATTAATTTATAATTTCAATAGATGTGTAGAGGTGGAATAACAAGAGATTGAGATGTAGTAAAGTTCTCTCTACTTTATACAATACACAAGTTGGTATCTAATCAAATATCAAATTGCTAGTCTAATATTGAGTCTTCTAAGCCATATTGAATGAAGAATCATATGAAACACATCAAAAGGTTTAGCTGGGTGATCCAACACAAAATGTCTTTGAACTTTCAACACCCTCCTATGCAATTTCAAGTATTTGTCATGTGAAACACTTTTCAATATTGTCTTGATTTCACTTATCCTCTTTGATGGAATATGCAATGAAAATTTACTCCAATCAAGAACATCACTAAATGGTAATTGATAGTTATCCGAAACAATAACAGGAACACATCCAGTGTTGATAGATTCCACAAGTCTAGGACTAGCCACTTCATAACCACTTGGACACAAACAAAACTTACTTTTTCCCATGAGGTCATAATAGTCAATTCCTTTTGGAAGATACTCATATACTTGAACTTCTTCATCTTTTCCTTTCCAATGTTGTAGTAATGTTTTTCTAATCATACCATGAGCCCCTCCAGCAAAGAAAGCAAGTATAGATCGATGGTTGGAGTCTTGGCTAGGAATTGGTGAGCTTAATTTGTAACCTTGTAAGTTCATTTCTGGCATTGACACATCTCTTTTAGGATCAAATCCTTCCGATGTGTTTGCATTGCATAACACTCTTATTATGTTCTTGAAGAGCTCTTTACCTGAATTGTGTGTTGAGATTTCTGGTGCCTGCAACAAATGAAAAACTATACATCATTAATGTGTCAAAAATATAAGTACGTATAAATAGTTGAGGTTGATGATATGCAATTGTTACCCAATCATGACAAGAGACTAGTAAATGGTCAGCACCTTTGGTCCTATTCCAATATGCATACTTGTGAGCAATGATGTTAGTATAATCAATGGTGACACGCATGAGTTGATCACGAGAGTAGGTGGTGAGAGGATTGTATAGGTACCTCACAATGTTAGCAACACTTAAGGGTAGCATAAAAACATGGGCCTCATCTGGATTGCGGGCCGAGAATGGGCTCAATCTATTATCGATTTCAGTCATGAAGTGTCCTTCAATACCATAAATTGAACTCATGGGCCCATTGTGGACTAATGGTGGTTCACCTTCTTTGTAAGTCCACACTTTGAATCTCTTCAACATCTCTTTGTGACTTCTAAACAATTTCAGAACGTACCACTAAAGTTACGACCATGACCAAAAAACAATAACTATATGATAATTAATTACAATTACTTAACTGATGAAACGCATAAGCATTTCTGTAAACACATCCTCTCAGTGTCTCTGATGTGATTGTGAAGTTCCTTCTTCTTCTTCTTTTTATCTCTCTGCGAATAGACACTCTCGCTTCACCCAACTCTTCTTCAATTCTCACTAAACTCATCCTACTCCCCTGCATGCATATAATTAATTAACTAATTTTGAAACATATATATAATGGAGGATGTCGTGTCATATATATAAAGAAAAAAGACACACTTTGATGATATTGGTAGCATTAGAAGCTGAGGAAGACGACAAAATTGGTGCTGCGGCTTCGAGAGTAGTTTTGAGATCATTTGTTGCCTGTAAGAGGTTAATGGAAGGCAATAGAACAACTACTTCGTTTCGATTATATATACAAAAAGTGAGGAAAATAATGATGAACAACGTTACTGGAAATACAAGGCATGATGAGTTCATTCTGGAGGGTTGTTGTCTAGTTTTGGATGAGTTTGGTGTTCACTAGTAATATTTTGGGTTCAATATATACTAGTGTATTAATTGCACTATATCTTTCTCTTGGTGGCTTCTATTTATATGATAAGCTAGCTACGAAGGGAGGAGGGATATGGGAAGAGAGACATATAGCATGGGGGGATTGTTGAAATCAATATATGCTATGCTATTGCTTATAAATACTACCTCACTCCCTTTTTACAAATATATTTTTTTCATTCTTATTAAGAAAATATTGTAGTATAATTAATTGGTTTATTTAATATGTTCATTTTTCTAAAATAAATTTTGTATTTAAATGTATTAAATTTGCTTTAGTTTTATATTTTAAACTAAATTATTAGTATTAATAAGTGATATATGTTAATAATAATAAATATATCTAATAAATTAAAAGAGTATAAAGACGGATGTAGTTCAATATATGAGAATAAAAGTTGACCAACTATAACACTCACTTCTCATGGTTGGTTAAAAATGGTTGGTCAATAATTCATGAAACGTTTTTTGAATGACTTGATATGGAGGAAGAAGCACTTCATTATGTATTATGATGGAGACGAAAAATTACTTCTTAGTTGATGCACAATTCCAATATTTTATTGGATTCATTCTAAGATATGTTTAATATTGGGGTAAGTGTTTGATAAATTGATATGTTAGTTGAATAGGGCGAAGTTAATTAAAGAGAGGTTTAAAATTCAATTAACTTTTCACAACGATAAAACCAATACAACAAACATGGGTGGGTAATTGAATGATTTTAGACTTTTGGTTGAAATATGACATGGATAAAACAGTTTTAAGCTTTGAGTTGTTCCTATTGTAACATTTAAAATATCAACTATCATGCATATACATCTACAATTTTTTGTATATATATATCAATTCAAAACTTTATTTTTTTTCTTTATATTTTTCATCCTATCACATTATCAATCTATAACATTTATCACATTATTATTTTTATCTCTTTAAAATACAAGATATATATATATATATATATATATATATATATATTATAAGTGTATACCAAATATTTTTCTTAAAATAATTGAACGGTTCAATACACAATTTTATTGAGTATGATATTCAACATTTAATTATTTAATTTATATTATTTTTTGAAATTTTAAAAATGTTTATATATATCGTTAATGTGTTTTAAATTTTGCCGGTCTATGATTAATTTTTCTTTTTGTTTTTGCTCCATATGTCTGCTATTGGTTGAGACTTGCTAATGGTTTTTCCAAATACTCACCACTTGTTGAGTGGTTGAAACTTTGTGACTATTTTAGACGTGATAATGATTTAGATAATGTTTTTTTTACTGAGTTTACTTTATTTTTTGCTAGTTTTTAGTCTTAGTTTTATTTAAGTTAATTATAGGAGATGGTTATGAATTATATATATTTGGCTGGATTAATCTATTGAAATCGGAAAGCAGCAGCACATTGAATATGTGAAGAAGCATGGTGTTTATTTGCAAAATTATGAAAATGTTAATTCCTTTCCTACAGCTTTCAAAAATAAACTAAAAATAAATATATTAGCACTTGGCGGCCAAAGGCAAATTAAGGAAGAAGCCATAATGAAAGTAAATGTGAGAGAGTGTTTCTTGCAATGGAAGAAATCAGCATCTGATAACTGGTTTCTATCGCATTAATTTGGGTAGGTACCAAAGAAAGAGTGATAAACTCTTCAAAGCACATATACAACTTATTTTAATGAAAATGCAGTTGGAATATTACACATCAATGCGTAATTACTTCAATTTTTCAAACCACGTTTCGTCACCTTGACTCACTTTGGAATTCTTAGAAAAATAATTACTTTTTGGGGTTAATTTCTTAATAATTCATTAATCTTCTTGGTAGTATTAGTGAGTTTTTCTTGTTATATAATTGTTTGAATTGTTGGATTTTGTGCTATATAGTCAATTTTGTAGATTTTTTTTCTTGGTCAAGAAAATGGACACACATTTTTCTTGCTTTTCAAAGTTATGCAAATGATTATTAGATTAAAAAAAACTTATACAAATTGTCAGAGTTATTTATGAATTTATTTTTCAAGTTATTGTAAGATTTTTAACTTGTTCTAAGTCTATTTTTTTAAATAAATGAACCTTTAATCTCAATTAAATTTTTAATGGTGTAGGTACGTTCATTATCTAGCGACATATTTTATTTGATATTAAAGATAAAATTTATTGTAGTTGATTGTTGATTCATTCTAAATTATTTTTGAGAATAATATAGAGAACTCTTTTGCTATTAATTATAATTTTGTAGGAACTATTTTTCTAGAAGAAGAAAATTTTAAAATTAAAAGATTATACTTTAACGAAACAAATATCTGCCGTATAAAAATCCAAATACTTATTTTCATCTGACTACCATAAAAAAGTTATTGTAATGTATTGGCGTCTTTGAATGAAAATGGAAAAATGAGTTATAATTCTTTATGGTGGAATTATCAATTTAAAATTTAATCTTCGAAGCCAAACAGAATGAAGTGTCATATGTATCAAATCAAATGGTTTTGCTGGCCTATTTATCTCAAAATGCCTTCGTACACGTCTCACATTTGAATACAACACCCTATAATTAGCATTTGTAACATTTTGTAAAATAGTCTTAATTTTTGGTATTCTATCAACTGCAATTTCCATAGAAAATTGACTCCAATTTAGCACATCACTAAAAGGCAAAGAGTAATTGTCACAAATTATCACAGGGACACACCCTGCATAAATTGCTTCCACTACTCTAGGACTTGCCACTTCGTATCCACTAGGGCACAAGCAGAACTTGCTTAGACCCATTAACTTTGTATAGTCTTGACCCTTTGGAAGGTACTCATGAACTTGAACTTCTTTATCCTTGTCCTTCCATTGCTTGAGTAGCTTTTTTCTGATCTTACCGTGGGCTCCACCAGCAAAAAAAGCTAATATACTTCGTTTGTCAGGGTGTTGGGCCGTATTATGTGGGTCAAGCTTTCGAAAAGGCAAATTTATTTGAGGTATGGACACGTCTCTGTTGGGCTTGAATCCTTCTGAAGTGTTGGCATTGCATAGTGCTCTAATGAAGTATTTGAAGAGTTCAGGATTGGCATAAGAGACTCTTGGACCCTAAATCATGGACAAAGTATGTCTCCTTGTTTGTCATTCTGAGTTAGTTAGATTCATAAATAAATAAATAAATAAATAAATAAATAAAGAGAAAAGGAATGTGAACCTACCCAATCATGGCATGAAACAAAAAAATGGTCAGCACCTTGGCTTCTATTCCAATAAGGATACTTGTTTGCAATAATGTTAATATAATCTTCCACCAAAAGCTGTAAGCGGTGAGCATCATAATCTAACACTGATTTTCTAGGCTTGTAAACATACCGAATGACCTTAGAAACACTCAAAGGAAGAAAGAATACATGGGCCTCTTCAGGATGTGTTGCCTTGAATGGGCTCTTGTTACTTGTGTCCATTTCGTCAATGAATTGTCCTTCTATTGCATATTTGTTGTTTATAGGTCCATCATGCACCAATGGCTGTTCTCCTTCCTTGTACACCCACACCTTTAATCTCTTCACCATCTCTATGTGGCTCCTGTTTCAGGGGAAGGATAATTACTCTTCTATTTCTTAATTAAACTAAATGGGTCTATAAGTATAACTCAAGAGTTTACTATTGGTCTACTATCAATAATGAACACGTAATATATTCAATCAAAATAAAATTAGTTATATATCTAATGTTTTAAAATTTTCAACAAAGACATGCCATTCAAATTTTGTGTGCGGTTGTTTTTTACTCAATATGAAGATCTTTGAACTCTCATAATCCAATAATTGTATCAAAATCGATGGCTGATTGACATCATGTATCGAATTTTTCAATCAATGTTGTAGACATTTTTTCAATGTTGTGGAGAGTCTGGTAACTCATAATTTCTCGTTTGCATATAAAATTAATTATATTTTATCATTTTCATGAAATTGTAAAAAAAATGAAGTATAATTTAGAATGAATAAATTATTAACTTTTATAGACCGGTACAATGCACATGTTATATAACAATGGTTGAACATATGCAAAATAAATACATAAATAATTAAAATGTGATAAAATATTATAAAAAATGAGAAATTTGTTGGATTTTGATAATTTAAGTTAGAAAAAATTGAATTGATCTAAAATTTTTAGATACTCTGCACTTTTTTTTTATTATACATATATTTGTTTCTTCCTTAAATATATTAAGTTCATCTAATCTACATACTTGAACTTAACTAAATTCAGTAATAAATAACCTATTTGAGTGTAATTAGTATAACCAACAAAAATGTATTATGCGTTGCATCTTTCACTTATACATTGTATCACCGAATCACCAATTATATATATTTATTGTGCACACACAAGTTAATTTAAAAACATATTTTTTTTCAAAACATAAATTTATAATTGTTATAAGTAAACTTAACTGTTGAAAAGCATGTGGATTCAAGTAAATAGATCCTTTTGGGACAAAACTCTGTTTCATGGTAGTTGTCATATACTTATTGGACCGAATTGCTTCCTGAATCGATGATCGTGCTTGTGCTAAACCTCCTTCAATCCTCTCCAAACTACTCATATTCTTTCTTCCATGCCCAAACTGTATGTTAAAAAAGACATGTAACAATTCTAAAAACATAATCTTTTCGAAGATTATCAAGTAATTAAGGTTGAATAATGAATACCTTAATCATTGTAATTTGAATATTTGTATTAATGTTGCTACCATTATTTGAAGAGCTCGGGAGAAGTTTCCCTGAATGGATATGAATCATACGATCTTCATTTGGAGGAGTGAACAAAACAAGGCAAAAATTGAGGAAGAACGCTAGAAAGATCAAAGTGGATAATGAAGATTTGAAAACCTTCATTATTTGATTTAGAACTTGAAAATCTGCCCCTATACAAGATGCCTCAATCTCACAACCATGTAAATAAAATAACTTTAGTTGTTGTTGTTATTTAATAATAACAATAATTGCTGTTACTGTATTTGAATATAATATTTATGACTCAACTTCACACTAAATAAAGAATCTTATCCCAAAACGAAATAAAACAAAACAAAACAAAAAGCTAATCAATTAACTTTTTCGGAGTTGCTCACGTGAACACTGTCCATCGTTGGACCCAACAAAAAATTACAAGGAATTCAATTCAACACTGGAGGCTTTTAGTTGCTCAACAAAAAAAAAATGTATGCATAAACATTTTGTTTATTGTGAATCTATGAGTCTAAAGTTAAGCCTTCTAAGCCAAACCGAGTGAAGTATCATATGCATCACATCAAAAGGCTTAGCTGGCCTATTCATGACAAAATGTCTTTGAACTTTCCTAACATTCATATACAACTTTATGTACCTATCTTTTGTAACATTTTGTAATATAGTCTTAATCTCAAATATTTTCTCCACTGGAATCTCCACTGAAAATTGACTCCAATTAAGCACATCATTGAAAGGCAAAGAATAATTATCAGAAATAATCACAGGAACACACCCTGCATTTATTGCCTCCACAATTCTTGGACTAGCCACTTCATATCCACTTGGACACAAACAAAATTTACTTATTCCCATTAATTGTGTATAGTTTTGATCCTTAGGAAGATACTCATGAACTTGAATTTCATTATCTTTGTCCTTCCAATGATTTAGAAGCAATTTTCTAATGTCTCCATGGGATCTACCAGAAAAAAAGGCTAATATAGTTCTGTTTGTTGGGCTTTGGCCCAAATTTGGTGGGCCTAATTTTCCAACAGGTAAGTACACTTCGGGAATAGACACGTCCCTATTGGGCCTGAACCCTTCAGAAATGTTGGCATTGCATAAGACTCTTGTGAAGTTCTTGAATAGATCTGGATTTGCATTGGAGATATCTGGTGCCTGAATTATCAAGTAAAGTTAAAGCATTTTTATTTTAACTCATGAAAGCATAGGTTATAATGTTTATAAAATATTTGTTCTCTGTAAAAATACCTAAAGAAATATGTATCACCAAGTAAGGCATTTATTCCATCTACTAAATCAATTACAACAATAAAGTTCTTTTCTGACACAAGGCTCATCAATTACATGAAGTATTTGTTCTATAATTGAATTATTTAGAGAAGCACCATGGATCAAAATAATGACATGTTTAATCAAATAATAAGAAATTAACTTCAGCATATTAAAGTTAGTAGTAAATAAAGTGACTAAGAAAACATTTATGGATACCTTACCCAATCATGACAAGATAGGAGAAAATGGTCAGCACCATTGCTTCTATTCCAGTAAGGATACTTATGAGCCACAACATTTACATAATCCTCCACCAACCTTTGAAGACGGTCACGGTTGAAATCCTCTTCAGATTTAATTGGCTTATAAACATATTGTACCACATTTGTCACACTAAAGGGAATGAAAAAAATGTGTGCTTCATTAGGGTGTTTAGCTTTAAAATGACTCTTTTTGCTAATGTCTATTTCATCAATGAATTGACCTTCAATTGCATATATGTCGTTCACTGGTCCATCATGTACCATTGGTTGCTCTCCTTCTTTGTATACCCAAATCTTCAATCTTTTCACCATCTCCATGTGACTCCTAATTTTAATAATTTTATTCAGTAAAAAAAACAAGGAGTTGTTAATAAATAATGATATTGTATCACATTATAAGAACAAGAAAAAAAAAATCAAATTGAGACAGAAAAAAACTCCATGAAATTTAGCAACGTAATCTATCACAAATAATATTCTTAAAATGTATATTAGGGTTTACATTCACAATTATTTTAGTTTCAACATCAAATATTTTTTTATGATTTGCACTATAAAAAGAAATTATGTGTGCAACCAACCACAATTTTAAACATTGGAGTATGGGACTAAAGAAGATGAAGTTTTAATGCAGAAACTCTGAAACTTAACTGATGAAAAGCATATGGATTTCTATAAATGGACCCTTTTGGAACAAATATATTTCTCTTCCCTGAAATACTATAGTTTCTTGATAAAACTGCATTCCGAATCGATGCTCGAGCTTCTGCTAAACTTTCTTCAACTCTGTCCAAGCTAGTAATTTTCTGCATGCAACACAAATGAAGAATTAGAAACTTTCATTTGATAAAACAGCTGAATATAAAAAATCAAAACACTTTGAGCTGAAACTTTTTGTTCATAGCATCATCACCTTAAGAATGCTTCTGTTTGATTTATGTTCAAAGCTTCTATATGCAGAATTAGCAAGAAAGTGAAGAGGTTTAATTATTTGTGTTGTGTTTTGGTTGTGTTTTGGGATTGGAAAATTAAAATTAGAAAAAAGAAAGAAGGAAAAATTGTTTCCTTTGTGAGAAGTGAAGATGATGTGAAGAAGAATGAGGAAAAAGAATGGTAGTAATAGAGATGGTGTGAAGCATCGAAAGGTTTCCATTGCATGAAAGAATTTCAAATAAAGAAGGTTGAATGAATAATATTTGTCACGATCATATATAGATATATATATAAGTTAATAATGAAGTCATGTGAGGATGTCTAAGAAGTTGCAGACCTAAGTTATTGTTAATTTGTTAGAGCATTCAACAAGGTTTTACTCTATTACGTGTTTGTATGGTTGAAGGCATGAATCATCAACCTGGAAAGTAGGGATTGTATAGTTGTATATAAGTTCAAAATTACCTTGCACATGGATCAGAACATTTATTTTTGTGCAAGTTAATTTCAAAGTGAAATTGTACTGATTGTGATTGAGATACGAGAAAGAGTAATAGTGACATAAGGTTTTACAATATTTATACTAGGGTTTTTTTATATATAAATCTCTTTTTATTTTTTTTAAATTACTAAAATGTCCTATTTTTTCGATCAATATATTCAGGATGCAACCATGTCCAACCTTTCCATTTATATTTTAATAATTTAATAAATAAATAAATAAAAAATAATAAATTTTAAAAAATAAAATTATAATAATAAAATAAAATAAAAATACATTAAATTGAATAATTTCTTATATTATTTTAATAGCTCCGTTCTATAAATAAATTTATATTATTTTAACAACTCTATCATAATGTACGAATTAGCAAATAAAAATAATTATAATTAAAAAATAAATTATATT
>JBBPBT010000347.1:602934-637781 GCA_037974875.1 Cicer bijugum | reverse complement strand
ATTTTCTAACTCTAAATATCTAAAACATATCAAATGATTTCACATTACAATTATAAACATCCGAACATCTAGAATAATATTTTATGAAGTTTTTTTTACTTTAAACTAATAATAAAAAATAAAAATTTAATAACAAAAATTCAAACAAATGATAATATGTTAATTACCGAAAATAGAAAATTCATATAAATAAACATGTTTTATTGAGCGACAAATTTCAAATTGGTAATAATATGAAGCTTAAAATATTATAATATATATATATATATATAATATTTTTATAAAAGTGGGGGTGTGGAACGAGATAGATACTATAATATATACTTGCACTCATATCCGTTCAATTTTATAGATAATTATTCGTCTTCATACTCATATCTATTATACTGATTTTTATCCTATCTATTGTAGATTCTTTTTTACATGTACGAGTCTGGATTTAATTATCATCATTAGATAAGATGTACATTTATATGTATTCTCTAAATATCTAAATATTCAAATTTGTTAGCTTTGTTTAAACTAAAATAATTCAATGAATCAGAAATATCATATGTCATTTTAATATGATTAAAAAAAATTTAATATTAAATCATGCAAATAACAAACTAAAGTATTTAACTATATACACACAAAATAATTTAAATGAGTAAATATTATAATAATCATTCAAATAAAAAATTCATAAAATTATCACTCTCATAGCCTCCAAAAAAAAATGAAAAAACTTTTTTAACATATAACAATACTTAAAATCTATTGTGGCATTTTTCTAAGCTATTAGAGTAAACAAATATTGTATAGTAAAATTGATGACATATCAAAATTACTACATACAGTTTATATCATTCTAATAAATATATTGAATAAAAAAAGTTTGGAGTACTAGACTAAAACCCAAAAAAATAAAGATGAACAACATTACTTCATTCCAAACTTTACTTAAAAAATCTAAATTGATAAAACTAAGATAAAAGAAAAAGATTAAAGTGTCTATTTTGACATTGTTATAAGTTTAGATAACATTATTTAACCAAATAAAAATGTTGTCTAATAACATCTTTAAACAACACTTTTAGAATAAAATATTGTGTAATGATATCTTTATATAACACTTGTAAACGATGTCTTGTGACCCTTTTAGACAAGATTTATTAATATATACTTTGTTGGTGGTATCATCATGCTTGGTAATCACAATCATATTTATTTTGTGTGATTCATATAATATTGTCTAAACTCACATATTTTAAATACGAAAAAATAAATAAAAAAAAATCCTAAATTCAACTCACTCTCACGTATTAATATTGTTGTAGTTGTCAAATGAACTATTATAATAGAAAGCAATTCAATTTGCGGTAATGTACACCTTGTAGCCAAAACACAAGAAATAAAGGGAGACCAAGTTTTGAACATTGGAGATAATCGTCTTTTACCGTTTTCATTTTATCTCTCAATATTTGCGTAATTGAGATCAATGACAACAACACAATCAAAAGAACATAATATTAGAACCAAAACAAATAAGATTACAAAAGTAACACGGTAGCATTCAATAATAATTAATTCATGTAACTGTAATATATGCTAGTAGAAACCAAAGTAGAAATTAACAACCAGCTCATTATCAAAAACTTTTTTTAATACTTTCCAGAAAATTAAATAGAACCTAGTAATCTAAATTTTATTAGCTTAGAAAATAAGTCTAATGTCCTTTTTTCATCTATAAGAACTAAAATCAAAAGTAGTCAAATTTCTTAAAATATTGGTGTATATTATAACATCCTAATCCCTCTAAATATTCCTTGTGCGGAAGATGTGACCGTACACTGTCCTAAATTTTGGAACACAAAAATATTTATTTACTTAGTATAATATATATATTAAAAAATCAAATAGAGTCAAATGTATCGATTCACTTCTCGTCTCACTCCAATTTGATGATGATAAAAAAATTTCATAGGGTTGTGTGTAATTGGAAATAACTTATTCAATCGCAAACTATGGATTGCCCATTTTAAACTTGAGCAAATACTGATAATTTGGAATTATAATTACTAGGCCTAAGTTTTGCGCACACCCTATTGGAAATAAAAAGACTAGTACAAACTTTCACCCAAAGAAAAAGACAAGTTCAAACAGTATTTTTAAAGAAAATTGGAGTAGAGGAAGTAGTGTACTAACTACTAAGTGAGATACGGGGTAGATCAAGATAAAATTATCACAATTAAAATAAATTAACAATATTTTTACTAAAATATATTTTTATAATTCTCATTTAAAATTACAAGATACAGTATAATTCAACTTTTGAAATATACACAAAATTTACAACAATATACAACATTTATTTGGTTATTTTATCCAAACAAAAATTAAGAAATTTAATTATTTTATTCACACAAAAAAAGAAAGGATCTCAATTGAAGTAAATGATCATTTATTTCTAAAATAAAGTAATTATTTTGAAAATAAATATTTTTTTTTGTTTTTGTTTTTGTATTAGTATATTAACTATATTAAAAAATAGAACATAACTAACTCAAAAATATTTGAATGAAATAATATGAATCTATTTTAATTTTACTAGATTTTAGAGTAAAAATCTTTTTATATATAAAAATTGAGGATATCAATTACTATAATTTTAAAATATACCAACAATATCTCATATTATGTTTTTAAGAAGACAAATAAATAAAGTAATTCATGTTCTTATAAAACGATCACATCTTTAACTAATATCTATTTTATATTCTAACACGTATTCCGGACATTATCATTAATGAAATACTATCCTAAGTATATTTTCTTCAATAACAAAAAAAAAATTACAAACAACACACGTTCAAATTGAGAAGCATTATCTAGACATTTATTTATATACCTTATTTTAAGAAACGAAAGAGAATATTTTTTATAGATTTCTAGTTTGAATCTTAAAAAAAATACATAATACAGCTACATTATGTTCTTAAAAGATAATTTTGTAGCCTATGTGATTTTACCTAAATAGATGGCTGTGATAATTCACTTTATTAGACCCATAAAATAGATAGCAATGCAAGAGTTAAAATTGTCACCATTTTTTAATTTTTTTTTTATCATCTTCATTAAAATAATTTTGATATAGTTTCAATTGTATAAAAATATTTAGACCCATCAAAATATTTTTAAAAAGAGATAAATGATGAGAATTTGAACTCTCCGTAACGCAAACAGGCAATGAAGAACATTGCATTACCCAAACACATGCGCGTTGTGGGATAAGGACATGTTGAATTAATTATTCCCACCGATGGGAAATAAATAAATGTGTGTCCTAGAAAGAAATTTGTCGGTTTTGTTAGATTGATATAGCTCAACCATAGTAGTTATAAATGGGAAGAAGCACAAAATTACCACTTTGAAGGTGACCCTTGGAGATACACGAGTGTCTAGGGGAAAATAATGCGGTGGAAATGTGATATCTCAGTACAATATTATACTCTATTTTATATAATCTGATCTATTCAAAGTATAGTTTAAACTCATTCTAAAAAATTAATCATATATCATATTTAAACTTTTTAAAATCTGATTTAGTCCGATAATTTTCATCTCTATCGCTATATATGTGTTAATATGTTTTATTAGTATAAAATAAAAAATAAGTGAAATGTAAGTAGTTATCCAATTGTTGTATCCTTTTTAATGTATTTTAAAGTTATACCGATTTAGTTATCGAAGTTTATTAAAGAGTATTACATCTCAAAGAGAACTTGATATAAAAGGATTATAATATTATTAAATTTATTAATAATTGATACACTTTCTATAAATATTATTTTTATGAGAGAATATTAGTTTATATTTCTATTATAATATTTATTATTAATTATAAAGAATTAAATTAAATATGAATGTGTTAGTAAATAAATAATCAAATGTTAAAAATTCAAAGATGATTTTATGAAACAGAGACAAATAAGTTTTTCTAAAAGATCTTATATTTAATGGTAAAGGAGTATTTCTATCTTTAAATATAAACTTCTTTGGAACAAATGTTATGTCCTTAAAATACAAATTTATCTGTCTTTTAAGAAATATTTTTTTAAATATACTCTTGACTAATATTACTAATTATAATACAAGAGGGACTATAATGAATGTAGCTAAAGAAAAATTTAATAATATTAATATATAAAATAAATACATTAAATACATAACATTTTAAAAAAAATAGACGTGAAAATGAAGAAAAAAAAATGTTTATGATGAAGGAGATATAATACCTCAATATACTCAATATAATAATTTAGACAAAACTCGAATATAGCTTCCTTATATTTTGCTATCATTTTTCCGGGAATTTTGTCATCGAAGTTAAATAACAAAATATTGGTGCTTTTTTAGATGAAAAAAAATGAAAATTCGAGTAAGTTAATTTTGAAATTGTCAAGTAAAAAATGATAATTTTTTTATTAAGAGTGATTTTAAAATTGTTACTAAAGCAGTACGGTAAGAATATTATTAGATGTATGTGACATATACTAGACTAGTATTTATTGTAGAAAAGTAGATCGGCGTTAGTTAGTTAGTTGGTGGATAGCTGGAATGGACGCTGAACTGCTGGCAGCTGCGTGTTGTCGATTTAATTGAAATTGAATGAATAGGTAAGAATTTCTTATTGGAGTGTCGAATAAAATTAATAATTAGGCATATAGATGGCTGCCTTATTTTGCGACTCACATTGAAGAACCAAGTTGCGCACGTCACCTTAAATTTCAGCCAAATCATCAATAGAGTACCATGGGTCCAGATGAGTATAATTTTTTATGACCCACTTCCATCAATAGAGAAAAATAAGTGATTGTTCACCCCAACTTTCAGTTTACTCGTAGAATGTCAAATATACTTCCGAAAACACACTTTTCATAAATAGTAACACTTTTAGAAATTAACTTCCGGTAACAACTATCAATTTGTAGGAGGATTGGTGAGTAAATTTTTTTTGGACTGCAGATTGGTGAGTGATTACTAATTACTCAAAATTAGTAAGAGATCTATAACTAATCTATAACCTCAAACACTAATTTTAACGGCGAAATGCTTAAGTGGAAAAAAGAGTTTGATGTATTTTAAAAATAGATATAAAAAAATATCTTACGAATAAGAATCATTATTTTATCGTTTGTGTGAACGAAATCGAAGACAAACAGGCTAATCAAACATCAAACTTACATGTTTGCCATCCAATCATACATCCATTACCAGAAAATAAAAAATGAATAACGGAAAAAAAATACAATTGAATACCAATGAATGGGAATTTGGATTATCCATCTGGGTTGTCCGATTAAGACGGGACGACTAAGTGTAACTGCAACATAAGTCGAATCCAAAAACACAACAACAAAAAATGTACATAATTTCGGAGGCAGAGGACTGTGTTCACATACTCAGATTTCTTTATGATTCATAAAGCTTTAGCACTCTGGTCATTATTTACTTAACCGAATCTCTTATATTCTTGGTTCTGGAATCTTGTGTTCTTGTTGGTTTTCGACTTTGTGATTTTTATTTATAGTCATCATAGATGATTTGTGTTCGTATACCATAGCATAACTGATAAGAAGGAAAAGAAGAGTATACCGAGTATGGTGTTCTCCATTTAA
Source organism: Cicer bijugum (assembly GCA_037974875.1). NCBI lineage: Eukaryota > Viridiplantae > Streptophyta > Magnoliopsida > Fabales > Fabaceae > Cicer > Cicer bijugum. Next base: position 632,121 of record JBBPBT010000347.1, on the reverse strand, counting down.
ATGGAGAGGATCTCAATTCATCGAGTATAAGAGGAAGTTTGGTTTCCGGCAATATTGTGAATAGGGTAAAAACCGGGATAATATGGACAAAAGAAACAAGGCATGCAAGACAATGATATGAGAACTGGCCTTTTATTTAAACTGTAATATTGTAGATACAAAACAAACTGGCAGATAAGAGGAACGAGAGGAAATATGCTTCAAGGGGCAAGATTGTATCAAGGAGAATGATTATTATAGAAGCAATAACAAGACGGAGAGGAAGATAGCTTTATGAACAATGTGGATATATGTCAAGATATCAATTCTCACTCAGAAGAGGCATTAACTGAACACAGATGAACTTTCATACCGTGAGATATCCTGCTTTTTCCAACAAAGCCTGGATATCTGCACTGCTACTCCCCTCAGTTGCCTCAACAATGTTAGAGCTGTCCAATGGCATGACATCTGAGAGAGGATAGTTTCTGTTATTATGGAGTTGACTGATTGCTCTGCTTCCGACTCCCTTCAATATCACACTTTTGTGTAGGCCGCCAACCAGTCCTTCATAATCGGTGTCACCACATTCTCCAACAAAGACCACCATCTTTGACAGTTCAAAACCCCATCGAACATATAAGTATCTAAAGGAAAAGCAAATAAAGTCATTAGATGTCACAGTAAACTTGTGCAGCAGTCATAACAGTCAAATAAAGGGAATCATGCTAGAGAAAAGAAACAATGTGCGAGAGCATGGCTGACAAATTGCTTCTGTCCGAGCACATTTGCACAGACTTGAATGATTTCTTTCATCCTAAAATGTCAGAAAATTATGTAGCAACTGTTCACCTATCTATATTCTCCTCAATCCTCCGTCCCAAGGAAAAGAGTTGAAGAATGTGAATATATACGAGTTTTCATCTATAGGATAGCATAAATTTTTGAATGGTGATTCAACAATACCTGAGGGCTTGGGAACGAGATGCCAGTACTGGAATTACATTCAATCTTGTCCCATTTTGACAATATATAGGATGGCAACGCAGAGCTTGGATCCTCATTATCTTACGAAGCTCCTTCAGAGGGGGAGCCTGCAAAAATAATATTGGACAACAAAACAATAAAATCTCAGGAAAAAAAATCCACTTCTAAGCTTAATAACTTACAATGATCTTTTAAAAAAAAAACTACAAATGATTTAATTATATCAAACATATCGTGAACAAAAATTACCATTCCTGCCTTTTGCACTTTGAAAGCGTAACAGTAGTCTGTAGAAAGCTGTTCAGCAGGACTAACAATTTGCTCATTGTTCTCACTCTTCTTATCAGTGGTTGTAGCTGCCCAGCGTACCAAAGTCTTTCTTAACCCTTCTCCACCCCAACGGTATTCAATGTGAGAGTGGAAATACAAATCACCCACGAATAGGCGATCTTCAGGATTGAGGGATGGATAGTAAAGATCACTGCCACTGTTGCAAATATAAGCATCAAAATCACTGGGACTCAAGCCACCTGAGATCAGAAATGACTGTATCTCAGATATTGTCAATGAGGTTGATAATATGAACCCTACAGAACCTTCAGCCCTTTCCTTTCCAGCCGCCTCAAAGATTACTTTAATCATTTCAAGAAGACCTGAAGTGGTATCACAATCCACGGCAATAACAAATAGTCGATTTCTACTCCTCAACGGCGGAAATTTACCAGCATTTGAATTTTGACCTGATTTTTCAGCAGCCCCACCCCTGCGCATGTCCTTGGAAATGCCCTTTGACCATGACAAAACAGCATTCTCTAGTTTTGTGCTTCTATCAGTTGCATTTCCATCGGGATCCAAAGAATTATCATTTCCACTATCACCACTCTTCTCTCCATCCAATGAAAATTTCAGGTTAAGAGATAAATCCTGTATATCTCTCAATGAATCACCAGGTGATTCTTCTGATTCTGAACTTTCACCTCCATCATCACTTCGCTGCCATTGAGGATGTCTTGGCTTGCAAGTGGCTATTTTAGAGAGGTAAGTCTTACAATGCTCAGGCCATGAAAATAAATGAATATTCTTCAATCCATTCTGTCTACATTTTGCCCACAGTTGCTTATTGCTAACAAGCTTCACAAGAGCTTCTGCAATAGATTCCTGATTATGGGGATCTACAAGCAAACCATTTTCAAGTACCTGTACGGATAACCAATTAATCATGCATGTTTTCAAGGGAACCTTTACAAATCAATACATAACCTAACCACTAATCAGTAAGCATACCCGATGAATATCAACAGGACCTCCATTTTGAGTAGCAACCATTGGCAAACCATAAGCAGCCGCCTGTTCAACAAAGAGACAAGTCAATGTTTACAACTCCAAATAAGAAATCAACCAGTAATACTTAATTCAAGATTCAGAAGATCACCTCAATTAAGGTAAGACCAAACGGCTCAATGAAAGCAGGATTAATGAACACACCCTGCATAGATATCAGATCTGAATGAAATGTAAAATGACAACATAACTGCATCAATAAGTGAATTAAACAAGACATGAAGAAATTAATATAGATTGGCTACTACAAGTGGAGAGTATTCACACCGGATTGTTGTATCACAACTCACAGCAACTAAAGGCAAGAGGATGTACTCACAAAATACTATTATATCATGAAAAATATATACAAGATGACGAATCCCTGCCCCCATTCTGTTATTCTCCCTCTCCATTCCTCATTTGCTCTTTTCCTTCCTCATATGTCACACATTGTTCTTCCTTTAATTCACCTTTAGGCCCTTTTAGAAGGCCCATTTTCCTCCCTTTGGTTCCTCCTCCTATGCACGTACTTGATTGTGCGCTTACCACTTTACAACTCATGATTTAAAAATTGAACCAATAATTCTAAATAAAATTCAAATTCTGACAACTATGCTTAAAAGAAGGAGGCATTCATATCAATTTTCTTGTAATCCATTTTAAAGTTTAAATTGACACATTATCATTTAGTCCAATCAAATTGATAAAGTTACCTTTGTCTTTGCTGCTAGACGATATATGTCAGGAACATCAGATTGTTTGTGGTGTTTAGGATATGCCACTTGCCCATACAGATCATGCTTGTCAATCAGCTTAAGTACTGAAAGAAGAACAGAAGCACTTGTGCTTGACATTTCATCAATTCCATCTCGGTTACCCATAATTAATGTCTGAAAAGCCCAAATAGTGACATATAATTGGTCAGTCAAGAAATGCAAGTCAACTGACCTGAATATCAAGAACAGTGAAACTAAAGTGCAGAGTGATCATTCACAGATTCATACGAGGTTAGCAAGCTCTCTAAGAGGACGGCATTCTCCAAATGCTTTCACCAAAGTTGTTATGTTCTTTTTAGGATCCGGTCTGGCAAGAGCAAGTATCATAGGCTTGCGAGGGTTGGAAAAGAAGCGCATTATCTGGTAAACACAGTTTAAATTGGCATTAATTCCTTTTTTGCATTGGATTTACAAACATAACTTGCTAGTCAAGTCACATCTAATCTAATAAATTATAAAATAAAAGTATTGAATTGGCTAATTATCCAGGAAACATTAAAAGAAAAGCAGAAAGCATAGTCCAAACCTCAGACCAAATAGGCGGATCTTGGGGGGCAGGATGATCCAGATTCAATTCTGGTTCACCTTCTATATCACCATCTTGTGGAACAATATGATGGAACTCCATACCTGGTGGAATTACCTGCAGGATGTGTTGAGATTCAACTAAGATATAATTTCACATGACCTGCAACTAACAATATAGCATCTGGAACTGGAACAGGACTCAACAATAAATAACTGTTGTTATCAAGAAATACCGTGCAGACTACGAGTTATGATCTTTCTAACCCAATTCATTCACACAAAAAAAAACAACATATTCTCCGTGACAAAATTTGTTATGATATACACAAAATAAAGCTATTCCTTTCTAGGACAAACTAATAAGCCATACCAGTATTCGAAAACAAAACTCCAGGTCTCATTCATCCCAAGTTAAAATAAAATAAAATAAAATGACAATAAAAATTGGAAAACAGATAATTTAATCATAGATAACCCTATCAGGTAAAAACTAAGCAGCAAGACTTTTTTGCTTCAAGTGTCAGGTTGAAAATAGACTCAAAATCAGTCACCAAGAGAGAAAACGAGGTTACCATCTCTTAATGCAAATTGCAAATATTTATCATACATATATGATATTTTACCTCTAGCCAGGTGAAATATGACTATTCAAAATCAAGACTGCCTAATTCGGTCCACAAGAAAGATCATTAAGGTGTTGCTGGAAATTCAATTGAAATCCAGTACTTACCGCTACACGAGGCATGTATCTCCCATAACAGCTCACATTACGCCTGATCCTTGCTCGTATTTTACGCTCTAATACTGGATCAAAACCATCATACAAGCGCCACTGTTCTTCTATTTCCTGTCTAGTGCTTGTTATGACTATTTCAGAACCATCAAGGGCTAATTCTTCAGCTTCTATCCTACGCATGATCTTGTAAGTTGTGTTTATTTCATCCCTTGATAATCGGCCTTGCTTCAAAAGTTGTTCCAACTTATCTCGACCAAGTGAGTGGCCAGTAAAGAGCATTGGTACATTTAAAGCACCGGACAGAAGAGCAGCAGAGTCACCTGCATCTGCATAATGCCCGTGAATGGCAACTGGCCAGACAGCATGCCCATTGCCAATTTGCTCCCCGAGAGCCTTGGACATCTGTATAATGTGGCTAAGCGCTCCATCAACAAATTCAGGAATGTAAGGCCAGAGATTTTCTTTAGGAATATATTTATTTCTCGGACCAAAGGGAATACGAATGATGTAAGCACCACCGCTCTCTCCCATGTCATCTCCAAATTCGTCAGTGTTTCTAGGAGACAGCATTTCAATTGGTTCCCTATAACTCCAATCTACATCTGGCGATGAGACTTGCCTAGTCAGTAAATCAACTCGATAAACTCCTGGCATTGATCCCAAAGCCCGTGCAAGTTCCACAACATACTTAACCTATCCAGCACAGAAACAAAGACAGACAGAAAGATTCAGTTCCTCCGCACGACCGGGTATCAGCAAATTTAATAGTACAACCGGTGCAGTGTCGTGCAATCAGAAATGAAAAGGTTAACAGATTCTTAACCCAACAAAAGAAGATAGACAGAAATACTACCTGACCACCCGTGTCAGAATCGCGCCCCAGCTCCATATTCTCACCACGAATGAGGCCATGAATGCTGCATGTAAACTCATAATTAAATTGAAGAATAACAACAAAAAAGCACACTAGAGATAGCGAGCGATTACACACAAAGTACACTATGCATCTGCATAACAAAATTAAGAAAACAACTAGACCAATTATAACAAAATGAATCATCAGCTATAAAGCAAAATGATACTGACACATACATCATACATCATACTGACACCCGTAACAATTTAGAAAGTTAAAAGTTATCGAATATAACTAAATAAATTTGTGCCATGACCGGACACGTGTCAAACACAGACCATGTTGACCACGTTAATATGAAGCGTAAGTGCTACATAGATCATCCGCGGCGTCAAAGTTTGACTCAATTTTGCATTGAATTACATCCACCAAATAATGAAACAGCCAATCAATGAAAAAACAAAAACGCTATAAAATTGTAATCGCGCAACAAAGGTAAATTAGTTACAATACCTTATGAGAACAATGTAAAGCTTCTTCCCTTTCTGACTATTAGCCCAAGTCTCCATAGCATCAGCAGAACTAATTCTCGGCAATCTGGATTTAACAGAGTCACCACCGTGAGCAGAAATATCACTGACCGGATCTCCTCTCTCTCCTTCAGATAAATCCTCAGACATATCAGCAGTAGCTTCTCTTCTCCCTCTTTCACGTTCAAGTCTACGCTTCGTCACTCTCTGCACCGCTTCACTCTCAAGCTAACCAAATCCAACACAAAAGAACATCACGATCTCATCAACATCAACCACAATAATCACACACAAAAAAAAAATCAAAGAAAATGAAAATTGAAAAAACCTGCTTCTTCTGACGAGCAAGGTTCCAAATCCTCCAACACATGTTTTCCAATCTAGTGTTCCTCTCTTGAGGACTCCTTGAAGAAGAAGCCTAACAACATATACAAAAAATAAAAAAGTAGAATCGAAATTAAGAAAGTGAAAGAGATGAAGAACGAGATAGTGAGAGAGTATAGTTAGTTACCCGAACCCAAGAGCGATAGAGATCGGTCTCATCGAAACCGATAACTTCTTCGACAAAGTAACGAGTAGGACTGAACCTACCTCTCTCTCTGAGAAGAAGAGAGGATTTAGTATCATCAAGACCAGGACCAACATCCAGAATCGCTTCTAGGTAGCTATTCAACCAATCATTTCCTGCCATTTTTTTCCTTCTCTCACTTCTCTACTTCTTCACGATTATTGTGCTTTTAAAGAGAGACTTCAAGAACAAGAAGAATAAGGAGTGAACGGAAATTAATTAAAATAAATTGTGGGAAAAATAAAAAGAATATTCTGAGAGAGAAGAGAAATCTCGAAATGGACTAGTGACAGAGAATTTTATTTTTTTGGTACATGATGACAGAGAATTTAGCGGTTAAATGCTTTTTTTTTTTTTTTAATAAAAAATGATTATCCTAAGCTTCCTAAGAAGTCATGAGATTGGATTGGACTTGAGAATTTGGACGATCACCGCTTGACGCTTGTCAACCAGGATTGTTTTGTTGTGGTTAGGAAACTTTCACATTTCTTTACAAATATGTAAAAGTTCAAATCCTTTTATCAAATATCTTTTTTATGCAATTTGCAGCACATAGCAAAATATTTACTTTTTCTCTATTTTTATTTTTTACATTTATTATTTTCTCATTAAATTAGTTTTTATAGCTTGTGCTAGCCAAGTTCATTGTCTCGATGAGTGTGAGTTTACAAGTGTTCTCGATTTTTGTAAGTAAATTTTTTTTTTAAAAGACACATAAACTTATAAATAATTTTATAGTTTTTAATTGAATCGAAGATAAAATGTTTGTTTAGTGATATGTGCATTTGTCAATTAAACAGAAATTTAAGAATTAAATTTTGTTTTTTTAATACATAATTTTTATTTTTTAATTTATTCAACAAGTTCTTAAAAATAATTGTTAGTAAGACCATTTTTTATTTAAGTGATCAAATAAGTTAAGAAAGTTGGCGTTAGACCACTTTGTGGGTTTTTTATTCTTTTGTGCATTCAATAGAAACAATTTATGACTTTGTGCTCTAAACTATTTTATTTTTGAATCTGATTCGACACATTGCAACGATCTTACGGAGTATTTGGAGAAGGAAACTCACTTTTTAAATTTGTGTATTGGAAACGTGCTCTCGCATTTTATGGCGAGCACCATCTTCTTTGATTGTTGGAGTATGCTTTATTTAATATTGCATGTCTTAATAATAATAATAATAATAATAATTTAATAATAATAATAATAATGCAAGGTTCAAAAACGTTGATTTTGAATCATATTCTACTTTGCAATTAATTTATCCTCGTGCTCCATTGAATAATTAGATTAAGTAGATCCTTCATCGGATTTAAACTATTTTCATATTCTATGTTAAGATAATGAATATTAAGATCGATTTTGTTAAATTTAAAGTTTGGATAAATTTTCTTAGATGTCGATTTAAAAAAAATTATTATTTTCTCTTTATATATAAATTAAGTTTAGATTTTTTAATTAACACAAACCTATACATAACATAAATGAATTTATATTTGTGTAACATAAATAAAATTCAAATAAAGCATTGAATAGTTCTGATGTAACTCTAAAATAAGTGTTTTTAGACTCCTTAAACAACATTCATATTTTTATTGTTAAAAATATATAACTAACTAAAATAATAGTATATCATAAAATATTATATATATATATATATATATATATATATAACCAACTGAGTGGATGGGATATCTTTAGAACATTTTTCTATGTCGATCAAATTTACTATTTTTATTTTTAAAAATTAGTTATGTGGATTGCGAGCTATATAGTACTTGTACAGACTAACCTAAATGAGTAACAGGTTTACTCGCCCGAACTAACAAATTTTGAAAAAATTTATATTGAAATTATTAGATTTAGATTATGTGTTTTAGTGAACTGATCAATCTGACCCATTCAGACTAACTAATTTTGATATCTCTAGACTTTTGTACTATTTATTTCCTTTCTATATATGGATGACAATATAATCCGCACTCGCGTATACCCACCAAAACCCATTTGATTTTGGTGGAAAAAATCCGTTTTGATTGGATGTAGATGCGAATGCAGATTTTTCCCAAAATTAAGTTTTGAGGGCAAGGACGGGTACGAGGGTGATGACATCCCCCCCGCACCCACACATAAACCCCGCAAGTAATAGTATAGTAATTTTTGAATTTTCTATACATATACATATTAAATATACTTGATATTCTTTTAAAATATACAAAATTATATTCTTATCTCTATATAATTTTTTTTATTATATTATCTAACAATAATTATTTTATTATATTAATTGTAATAGATATAATTTATAATTTTATATATATAAATGAGTGTAGACGAGGAAATCCGAACTCCATTGTGGGTGGAGATGGAGTCTTAAATTTCACATCCGCTACAAAACAGATGCGGGTGTTGATTTTTCCCGATTAATCGGGTGTGGGGTGGAGGAGATAAAATCCGCCTCCAACCCGCCCAGTTGCCATGCCTATTTCTATATTGTAATTGTAAAATTTTCAATACAAAATCTATTTTCTTTATAATAAACCACATTTGATTTTATATATAACAACAAAAAATTAGAACTTTTTGTTCTCATTATGAAAAATACATCACAAAATAATAAAAGCAATGTAATATGTTTACAAAAAATGAATTTATTTTTTAGTCAACAAAATGTATTTATTTTCTATATGAATATTGTGAAAATATTTAATGTCACACCTACATTAATTTGAAATTAAATATAAATAAAAATTAAATAAACTTTATGGGCGTCTTCTTTTATATACAATAAAACTTTGTCGTTGGTTATCATATTTATTTTTCATTTTACATGGATATATGGGTTGGAGGGACAAAGAGTCTTATACGAGCATAATATTTGAACAAAAATATTTAAATACATATATATAAATAAATAAAATAAAATAAAAACAATGCAGTCATATCATTCAATATGCCAAAAATTTTGTGTTTCAATGTTGTGCTTATAGAAATATTTCTCCTAAATCATTAACCTTTGAAAACTAAACACATTAAGGAATAATTTAACAGTTCTCAATGAATTTGATCATCTGTTTTCCAGAAAAATTTCCACTGCTTTATATAAAAAGTCCCAATAAATTTAGCAATTTTTGACAACGAAGATATGATCACAGTCCAAATTGATGATTCTCACAAGCATGCTCCTTCATAAAATAGAAACCACAAATATGCACCGTATGAATTTTGCCTCTCAACCTTTACCATTAAAAAATATATTGATTCGAGACCGAGCATCTTGTGCTACAATGATTTTTTATTTTATTTTTAATAATACAATGAGAATCTTGTGCTACAAATTATAAGTATTTGATTTAGTTGCATTGTTGGTTTTATTTAAATTAACATAATAAATTTAATTAAAATGTATTGTTTAGAAAATTTAAGTACTTTGAATACATTAAATTTATGATATTTATTAATTTATCACGTTTATACATATTTTATTGTTTTATATTATTAATTTTAATGTTTTGAATTAATTTGTATATTTATTATCTTTAATTTTAACAACTTTAAATGATATTATATTTGATTCAATATTATTATTATAGTAAAAATAACATGGGTAACAATACTTGTTGATGAGAGATTTTCATTTTTTGGTAACATGATATTCTTTGTGATACTCTATATAATTTATATTATTATCTATTGTATGCCTAATAGGAGTAATAACTATTTTAAAAGGTGATATATTTATAATGGTTTCAAAAACCCAATGTGCAAATAACACGTAAAAGGTCTTCCCTACTCTGCACGTGAACGTCTTATAATTTGTAGCTAAAAATATGGGATGTGATCTGTTGATACTTATAATAATGCATCGAATTTGCTTGGTGCTGAAGCTAAAATTTACCGAACTTATCAATAAAATGTCTAGCCTAATTTTCACATGCATTAAATAACAAATTTAGTGTCATTAAATGTTACTTTTGTTAAGAAGTTGACTTAGTTTTCACAAAATTGTAATATTTTTTAAAGGTATTTATTAAACATTAAAATGTATTTTGATTTTAATGAACTATTAAAGTTCAATTCATTTATTTTTCAAATAAAAAATAAATCAGAAATCTAGTTATATAATTCAATGATTTATGTTCATATACCGTGATTTTTTTTATATATATTGTTATCGTATCATCAACATATTAAATTAATATTTTTATTTATTTTTATATATTTAAAATATATGGATATACATCATTTTTCTATAAGGATTATATACCCCTACATTTTCTATAAATTCCACTTTTGCTCCTCACTCTTTTAACAATAAATATTTTAAAATAAAAGAATCTTTAATTTTCACATTGTAAAAAATCAGAACATATTATTTAAAAAAAAAAGGTGTCGGCCAAATCTACGCTACCATCAACGCTAACTCTAAAAACCACAAAGCACATCAGATATGTGTTAAAAAATTATTTGGCATTAGCATGAGATGATAAAATGTGAAACAATTGTTCTAAATTTGTAGGAATTTGAAAAATCTAAAAAGTTCCAAATCTGTCACTTATTAAACATATGGAACGATATGTGTTTCTGATATTTCATATTTAATAAAAACAAAACAGAATTTTGAATACCTTCGAAAAATAAATATTTAAAAAATAATTATGATCCAAATTTTGAAATAAATTAAATTATAGAGTAAAATTTTTCTAATTTCATTTACTCGTATCCGGGATATTTTTAATAAAATAGTAGAATTATTATTTTATAATTTCAATAAATATTTTTAATATATGAAAACTGCACGAGGATCCTAATAAATTTCTCTAAGAGTAAAAGGTAACCAAGTTATTATATTTTATTACTTACACTTAAAGGTCGTTCTAATAAATTTAAAGACTTAAATAAAATTTAAAATGAAAGTCCGCAGATAGATGATAAAATTAGATGTCTTCTATGTAATTAGATTTTACTACAATAACAACACATTAATAAACGTAAAAGGCATTCATTTCATTGATTATTTTATATATAGTAACAAATTTAGTGAGTGAAGTTTATAATACAAGAAATAAAAAATCAATATTACTAAAATTAATAATATTAATTAAATAAAACCTAAAAAATGTGAGTTATGAGGCATTTGTTTTATTTGCAACCCCTTGGAACAACCTTGCTCACACTTTAAGCCGAGACAATTGGATTTCATATTGCCATAATTTGATCTTTGCCCCTCACATTTTACCATTTTTTGCATCAACTTCCTGATCTATCTTAGTAGACAATACAAAAATAAAAAATTGGACATTTTATTTATGAAATTTTTTATATATAATTTTTTTTTTTTGTTTTTTAATGTGTATCAAAAATTTAGTATGTAAAAATTGAACAATCTACTGTAACAAAATTTAAAAGAGATTCATTCACTAAAATTTCCCTAATCATTCATTCTTTCCCTCTATTTGTACAGACAAGAGGAATATTTTTCTGGTAGAGATTCTATCTCTCTTGCCCCTCCTTTTCTCCTTGATGCAAGGATCATTCACCACGTGTCATTGATTTCCTTCTTTTTGTCCTTTTCCTTCTGCATTCATCTGCTGTCAGCTCCATATATTATCCTCAATCATCACATTACTCCCTTCATTAACAAGAACCTTGTCCTCAAGGTTAGGGTAATTGGTATGAAACTCGAACCAATTTTCCCAAGTAGTTTCGGTTGGTGCTACGCCTTCCCACTACACTTGTACTTGGCGCACATGCTAACCATTTTGAATGACAATACGGTGATCAATAATGGTCAGGGGCAGCACTATTGATCCTTGCTCAGTGGTGGTCAATGGCAGTGGCAGCAGTTGTGTAGAATGATCTCCCTTACATAATTTCAAAGCAGAAATATGGAACACGAGGTGGATTTTGGCAGTAAGAGGAAGCAGGAGCTTATAAGCAACCTGACCAATTCGTTCTATCACAGGAAAAGGACCAAAGTAGCGCATGCTAAGTTTGTGATTACGCCTTAAAACAACTGAGTGTTGTCTATATGGTTGCAATTTGACAAGAACCATATCACCAACTTGAAAGTCAACACAACGACGTTTGGTGTCGGCAAACTTTTTCATAATTTGTTGAGTGTGTGTCATATTAGATTTGAGAGTTGTAATGGTATCTCTTTTAGTTAACATTTGCTGCAGCAAGGGAGAATTATCATTGTTGACTTCATAACGAATTAGTGTGGGAGGATAGTGACCGTACACTACCTTGAAAGGTGTCATTCCAATACTAGTGTGGAAGGAAGTGTTGTACCAAAACTTGACCAAAGACAACAATTTGGACCACTATCGAGGTGATTCACTAGTGAAACAACGTAGGTAAAGCTCCAAACATTTGTTAACAGCTTCAGATTGCCCATCAGTTTGGGGGTGATAGGCAGTGCTCATAGCCAAGGTAGTGCCATTGAGTTTGAACAAATGTTGCCAAAACTAACTGGTAAATACACGATCTCTATCAAATACAATTGTCTTAGGAAAACCATGAAGTTTAACTATTGTGTGAAGGAAAACTTCAGCAACTTTGGAACTATTATAATCAGCTTTGAGGGGCATGAAGTGGCTATATTTGAAAAGTTTGTCAACAACCACAAAAATGACAGTGTAAGTATTGGATGAAGGCAATCCAACTATGAAGTCCATTGATAAATCCTCCCAAGTTTGTTGTGGAATGGGTAATGGCTGTAGTAACCCTGCTGGCAAGGCAGTAGAATGCTTTGCTTGTTGACAAATTAAGCATTTCGAAATGAACTCCTTGATGTCTTTTGCCATAGTAGGCCAAAAGAATTGAGAGGCGATGTGAGCTTTGGTGCGTGTGACTCCAGCATGGCCCCCAACAGCAGAAGAGTGAAATTCAGTCATATGATGTGAATCAAGTCGGGATTCTGGCGTATAACCAGCCTATTTTTCCAAAATAACATGTCACGCTTGACCTGATAATGTGGTGTAGAATTGGTTCCCAACAAGCATTGATATCAAATCTCCGCTAAAGAAGGATCATTGTTCACAGCTGTAGATATCATTGGGATAAGTTGAGGAGTTTGCACAGGCAACACCAAGCAAAAGGAACGGGATAGACTATTCACTGCTATGTTATCAGCACCAGGTTTGTATTCAATAGTAAAATCATAGCCAAAGAATTTGTGAAGCCAATGTTGTTGCTCTGGGGTTTGAATTGACTGATTAGTGAGGGATTTGAGGCTGCGCTGATCAGTTTTGATAACAAACTTATGGCCAATGAGATAATGACGAAATTTTGCCAAAGCTTCGGTGATGGCATACAACTCCCGCACATAAGCGGATTGTTTTTGCATTCGAGGGCACAATTTCTTTGAGAAATAAGCAATAGGATGGCAAGTTTGACTGAGCACAACTCTAATGCCCGAACCTGATGCATCTTTTTCCAAGGTGAAGGGTAATGAAAATCTGACAAAGGCAAAACAGTGGCTTGCGTGATGTCCTGTTTGAGCTTATTAAAAGCATTAGTGGCAGCTGGTGTCCAATGAAAAACATATTTCTTTAACAATTATGTTAGTGGTGACGCAATAACAACATAATTGCAAATAAAGCGTCGGTAATAGCCAGATAATCTTAAAAACCCACAAAGTTGTTTGAGTGAAGTAGGGGTTTTCCATTCCAATGCAGCTTGAATTTTTATTTATCCATCGCAACCCCTTAACTGGATATGTGTGGCCTAGATAATCCATTGAGGTAATACCAAAACAACATTTGGAGAATTTGGCAAACAATTCATGTTGTTGCAGCATTCCTAACACAATTTCCAAATGTTCAAGGTGGGAAGACTAAGAGTGGTTGTACATAAGTATATCATAAAAAAAAAAAAAAAACCAGTACAAACTTGCGTAATTGGTCACGAAAAACAGAGTTCATAAGACTTTGAAACGAAGCCGTGGCATTGGTTAACCCAAAAGGCATGACAAGCCATTCATACAAACCTTGATGAGTTCGAAAAGCAGTCTTATGACGATCCTCGGGATGGACTCGAATGTGGTGATACCCAGAGCGCAAATCCAACTTAGAAAAGTAAGCAACTCCAAACAATTTGTCTAACAATTCATCCACTATGGATATGGGAAAACTATCATTGATTGTAATCGCGTTTAATGCACAATAATCAGTGCAAAAGTGCCAAGATCCTTCCTTCTTTTTTACTAACAAAACTGGTGAGGAAAATGGACTCGTGTTGGGCTGAATAATGCCTTGCTGCAACATCTCAGACACCATCTTTTCAATCTCAGCTTTCTAACTGTGTGGGTAACGGTAGGGTTTGACCTTCACAGAGTTACTTCCATCAATGAGAGGGATCGAATGATCCAGATCTCTAGGTGGTGGTAAGCGTGTGGGTTCATCAAACACATTCCAATAATTGTGTAACAGGGTAGCCAAGTCAATCGGGAGATTCTCAAGAGAAGTTGTTGATGATGGTTATGCTATGGAATGGAATTGCAATGTATATGATAAATCATCAGAACGAGTATTCTGAAGTCGATGAATGTGATGAAATTGGGATTGTCTTGGTTCTGTGATTTGATTACCTCTAAGAGTGATGAACTTGTTGTTGAGGTAAAATTTAATAGACAAAGCCTCATAATCCGCAATATGAGGACCCAAAGTCTTAAGCCAAGGCGCGCCTAAAACCAAATCAGCGCCAATAATTGGTAGCAAATACACTGGAAGATGGAGAGTATGACCTTGAATGGTTACTGGCAAGTCCTGAATCAGCCCATAAGTTGTCAAGGTGCTACCATTGCCCACGAGGACTTGAAATTGAGGAGCTTCGTGGATTGCTAGTTTCAAGCGTTGAGCAATACATGGTTGGAGAAAGTAATCAGAGCTACCACTATGAAGTAAAACTTGTATTTGGACGCCTTGAATTTGACCCTAGAAACGAATTGTGCCAGCACTATACACTCCTTTGAGAGCACAAAATGAGATATAGTGCTCTAACTCAAGGACACTGAGTAATGGATCCAAATCTAGAGGATCCCTTTCGGGCTCTAGTGGGTCCAACTCATCGACTTGCAACAAGAGGTAGTGTTTATTAGGACAACATTGGTTAGGGGAAAACTTTTCATTACAATAGAAACATTGTCCTTTGTCTCGGCGAAGTTGAATCTCAGCCACTGTGATACTACGAATTGGATGAGCTCGGGAAGTTGGAGGTTGGGAACGAGTTGAAGGAGTGAGTAAGAGAGCGTTTGTGAGTCGGGTCAGGGAGTGTGGGCTGGAATTGGAGAAAGATTTTGTGGGTTGGGGGTGAGCTTAGTAAGTGAGGTTATTTTTCCTCAAAAAGTTTGGCTATGGATAGGGCTTTGGATAATGAGATTGGGTTTTGGGCTATAACGTCGCGACGAAGGTCAGGCTTAAGCCCAGTCACAAAACAATCCAAAAGTGCATCTGGTGAAAGACCCTGGGTGCGATTAACAAGTGTCGTGAAGGTGGAATAATATTCAGAGACAGTGGTGGTTAGGGTTAATTTGAAAAGGGTGGGTCTGGGAGATTCATAGTGCGACGATCCATATTCCAATTCCAAAGCACGAGTGAAAGCTGCCCAAGATCTAAAAAGGTTGTTACGAGTAATCATTTGATACCAAAGCACCACACACTTGTCCAAATGCACTGCTGCTATGGTGAACCAATGGTTGTCTGGCGTCGAGTAATAATCGAAGAATTGCTCAGCTTTAAAGATCCAGTTTAATACCTCAGTGTCGTCAAATATGGGAAAATCAAGCTTCATGTTGCGTACCTGGAAATGTTGTTGTCGCGATGAGACATCGAAGTTCAAGCTACCATTCAAGGCGGCAGAGAGCTGGAAACTGCCAAGTTGTGCCTTGACCTGCTCGAGGTGTGTCATATTAGCATGACGGTGTTGCATGTAGTTGTTATGTCATGCGTCAGCGTCCTCCATCAACTTTTGTATTGCGGTGTTGATGTTGTTGATTGCAGCTTCCATACCTTCCATACGAGTATTTTCTGCCATGGTAAGGTCAATGAAAACACCAAATGTAATGAAGGTAAAACAGTGTGAGCAGAAAACGAGTCACAAGAAATCTCTTCACTATATTAAGAACAAGTGTAGATGAAAAATTTAATTGAATATGATTATTGAATCATTTCTTGGAATGAAAAGGTACAATTTTATTGTAACAAAATTTAAAAGAGATTCATTCATTAGGAATGCCACTAGAGTAAGGAAAGATTTGTATAAAAAATCCCCCTAATCATTCTTTTTTCCCTCTATTTGTACTCACAAGAGGAATATTTTCTGTTAGGGATTCTCTCTCTCTTGCCCTTACTTATCTCCCTCATGCAAGGATCATTCACCAAGTGTCATTGATTTCCTTCTTTTTGTCATTTTCCTTCTACATCCATCTGCTGCTAGCTCCATATATTATCCTTAATCATCACATCTACTTATGAAATTTTGTATGTAAATTTATTTCTGTTGTTTGATTCATATTATAATTTTTTTTTTTGAAATTTTTAATATGTAAATTTTAAATGTACATAAAAAAAATTGTTCTCTAAATTTTTGGTATTGAATGTTGAAAGAGAAAAGAGACAATATAAATATATATATATATATATATATATGTATATAATATAAAAATTATTTAAAATCTCTCGTCTCTTCTTAAATCAAATACAAAAATATAATAAATTTAAATAAAATGTTAGAAGTGTGAGGTAGGTAAGGCCTTCAAAGATGGGGAATTCTAGGGCCATTTTGGAATTTAATGTCGAATATAGGGGTATGGGACTATGTTAAAGGGTATACATTATAATTTTCTAATGCGAATTGCGTGGAGCAGATAAGGCCTGAAAATTGCACATCCAAATCTTCTTGGCCCAGTTATTAAGTCCACTATCAGTTGACCAAAAATATTAAGCCCATTATCTACCCTCACCTTCTTTTCATTTTTTGGTGTGATATGTCCCTCATCTTATTGTCTTGTTTAAGCAAATCATACATACTAATATTCATTTCTATAATTCCAATTGGAATGCGATAATCAAATCAAATTTTTAAAGAATTCTCCCATAATTAAATCCAAATTTTTAAAGAATTCTCTCAAACATAAATTTATAAAATTTATTTCACAATAAAATTTAATAATTTAAAAAAGACTAAACTTTCGTAATACATTTAATATCTAATATATTTTAAATATAATTATCACTTATAGAAACCTATGAAGAAAAATGATGGATAGACACTTGCTCCCAACCACAAGTATCTTCTCCACTATTTACCTTTATTTTACTTGTAATAATAATTATGACTTAAATACTACGAGGACTTCATAATCAACTTCAACCTGAGGCTACTTCACTGAACTGTCATTGATCAGTGCCATTTTTTTTGTTTTGTTACAGTTTAATATAGTAGTAGTAGTAGGTATACAAATCCAAGTTGGTAGCATTTTCAATCACACCTTGTTGACAAAGAAAGAGAGCATTCTCATTAACACGTGAAAACCCTTTTCAGATTAAATAAAGTTAAAACTTAAAACCCAATACATCCATCCACTCGCGGTAACAGATTTTTAGAATGCCAAAAATGCCCTCCTGATGCAATTTCGTGGTAACTCGAGTAGCTTTCCCCTCATAATATCCAAGCTCCATTGGTCAACCACGGAACCTCCACAATTTTCAATAATAACGATAATAATAGTAATAATTATTTAATCAAAGTCAACTAGACACAAATTTAGAGGTGTAAAATGTAGAGTAAAAAAAATAATGTCTTTGGTATAAATTTTAAATTATGGAGATTTATTTATTTACTCATTTTTATTTATACTATGAAATAGATGAAATACTGTTTTTATTTTTATATATAAGACTTATTTGATTAATGAATAACAATTAAGAAAATTAACTATCACATTATTTTTTTTAATAATATAAATTCTCTTTGTAAAATTATCTTTTAATTCTTTATATTTACTTATAGATATTTTTGGGAAAATTTTAATAATATTTATATATTTAATTCAAATTTTAACTAAATATATCAACTTTTATTAATTTTATTATTTAAAAAATATAATAATATAGTATACGATCGTATTTAGAATAAAATTGCTCACATTTTTTTCTATATCAAATTTCTTTTCTTTTTAAAAATATAACTCTTAGTCACTGACAAAAATAAATCGAGACAAATGTTTTTATTAAAAAATTTGTACTATAAACCATTTTTTAAGTGATTATAATATTAAAAATGCAAAAAGTCGGAAATTGATACCATCTTACAATGGGAACAAATGGAATATTTAGTAGTGAAATATGTGAAGCAAAATTGATTAAATTATGTATATAAAAAATAATAATTGATGAGATATAATATATATAATTGGAATGAAAATATTTGTGTATTAACTAAGTCGGAAAATGAAATAGAGTATTTCAAAGATATTGTAGGTACATAGAGACGGCAATTGAGTATTACGTCAGAGTCCATAGTTGTTTCTTCTTTCTTTCTTTCTTTCTTCTTCTTCTCTCTCTATGCAAGTGTGCAAGACTATGGTTGATATTAATGTATGAGGCTATGAGCTTTGTTGATTCTTATCTGCAACTTAACATAAGGACTATTCAATTTCCAATACTCAATATTTCCTATCTTTTCCTTTCTTCATAGCCGCCTCTTCTGTTTCTGCTTCTTTTCCCCACCCCAGATCCCAAGACACCAACTTTCCTTTTTTACCCTCAATTTTTCACCATCATTTTAGTTCCACGCTCTTCAATTTCCTACCAAGCTGCCACCTTCTCACTTTTTGTCTGATTTACTGTTCCATTTTTGGAGATATTCAACTTCATTTAAGAAAAGCCTTTTTTTTTACGTTGATCTTTTGTTCTCACTCTTGGAAATTGACTTTCCTTTTTTTATCAGTTCATTATAGTTGCCTCATCTATTCATGGTTGCCTAATTTGGTAATTTGGGCCAAGTTTTTTTTTTATTGCTTTTTGTACAAGTTTAATTTTGGAACTGTTGTAGTTGGAATTATTAGTCATTTGGGGTGTTAAATTTGAGGTAATCAAGATATGTATTTTAGGATTAACATATGCTAGTTGTAAACTGTAATTGGAAATGATTTCTGTATGTATTAAGACGCAACTGTAATTGGAGTGCACTGTTTAGTTAAGAATGGTTGTTGTTACTGCTCTGTTCTTTGTACTATTGCTGCAATTGTCAACAATTTTTGGGTCTGAAATTGTCTTACAGACAAAGGATTGTGGCAATAATTGGGTAGCAAGTTCATATTCTAATAATCATGGTGAGGAACTGTTTTACATAAATGGGAATGTCGTAAACAAAGTTGATTTCTGTAAAGCTATCCAATTGTATATTGCAAAGGGTTGTGATTTGAAGGACTACTTTGGAAGCAACAACTGTGTATTGGATTTGGATGTCTCTTTTGGTATGGTTTCCCAAAATTAGTGTTAGTTTATGCACATTTTTGTATTTTTTCTCTCTTGTGCTAACTTATCTAGAATTTTCAAAATAGTATTTCTTTTAACTTTTATATGTTGATTTTTATTGCTTGCAGTGGATTTTCCTTCAAAGGGAGGAAGGAAACTCTTGCAGAAAGATTTAAACAAGAATTCCACATCACAAGGAGTTTCTGAGACTGTGTCAAGCAACCAAGTTGGAATTTTTGCAGGTGGTGCTTTGTTGGTATGTTGTGCTGTTGTTTGTCCTTGTTTCTATGGCAAGAGAAGGAAGGCAACTGCTCATACTGTTCTGACCAAGGACCCAAATTCAAGTGAGTTGATGTTCATATGACTTCCTATCCAAACATGTGCATTCATGTCATATCATGTATTTTAGACACAAGTTATACACTATAAACTCTAATCTTGAAATTAATATAAAGGTACTACAACCGGTCTGCATTCTGGGACGTGGGCACAATTAGCCGAGCTCTGTGATCAAACATGTTCTTTTCTTTGTGTTTTCATATCTATTTTCTTTTGAACTAAGGTTGCTAACATTATGAATTAGGAAGAGGGGAAGGGACATTCTAACCCTCATAGTTTAATAAATAGCACCTACTTTTTTACCTTAATTTTCAGTTTTCATTGGTATTATATAGTTTTTTTTTCCCCATTTTCAAGATTGTCCTTCCTGTTAATTTTGAATGATAAGTAATGAACAAATTTTCTCTTGCAGTAGATTTAGCTACCTCCTTTGAACCATCTGTTTCTGATAAGATCCCGGCTAGTCCACTTCGAGTGCCGGCTAGTCCACTTCGGGTTCCGGCTAGTCCATCAAGATTCTCAATGTCTCCAAAACTCAGCAGCCTTCAGCCATTACATCTCAACCTGAGCCAGGTTTCTAAAGCTACCCGTAACTTTTCAGAAACATTACAAATAGGGGAAGGAGGTTTTGGAACTGTCTACAGGGCTACTTTAGACAATGGCTTGGTCGTGGCTGTAAAACGCGCAAAAAGGGTAAGAGCTAGCTCTTGACATCTACTTTAAAAATCTGCAGCCAACTTTAGAGTGCTGAAGCTCTTGATTCTTTTTATCAGAAAAATTATGTATTCATATGATATTTTACTAAATTATGAACTGTTTTGACTATTCTGTGTCACTAAAATTGGTAGAAGTACTTTCTCATCTTGATGATGACATGACTAAATCATATAGGAACATTTTGAGAGTTTGAGAACAGAGTTCAGCAGTGAAGTTGAACTTCTGGCCAAAATCGATCATCGAAACCTGGTGAAGCTACTTGGTTATATTGACAGAGGAAATGAACGTATCCTTATTACAGAGTATGTGCCAAACGGTACTCTTCGAGAACATTTGGATGGTAAGGGTGTGTAATGTTCTTTGCCAATATTTGTATTCAAATATGGAAACTAATCTTGAGTTATAATTTTGATATTGATGGCAGGTTTGCGTGGAAAAATTGTCGATTTCAATCAGCGCCTAGAAATTGCAATTGATGTTGCTCATGGATTGATCTATCTGCATCTGTATGCAGGTCAGTAATCCTTTAATCTATGCTATGCAAAACCTGTTTCATACAAACCAAATGTAAACTTCATCTTACATAAGAGTTTAAACAGATTATTTGAAGTCTCAAGTTTTAAGAAAACAACTTTAACTGAAATTATGTTATTTGCTTATTCATACACAGTCTATTCACTAGACATTATGCTCAAGTAGTGTTCATTAATACCTCCTTTTTGACTTATTTATTATTAGGCATTAAGTTTTTTACTTATTTTGGCATATTCGTGCAGCATAGTTTCCCTGTAGTATTCAAATAATGTTTATAGATATACGAATTGATGTCTAACTTTTGTCTTATCTTAGAACAGAAAAGCAAATTATCCATCGAGATGTGAAGTCATCCAACATTCTTCTGACTGAAAGCATGCGAGCTAAAGTTGCTGATTTTGGATTTGCAAAGCTTGGTCATGCAAACACTGACCACACACACATTTCTACCAAAGTGAAGGGAACAGTTGGTTATTTGGACCCTGAGTATATGAAAACAAACCATCTCACTCCCAAAAGTGATGTTTACTCATTTGGCATTTTGCTTTTAGAAATTATGTCAGGCCGTCGTCCTGTGGAGTTGAAAAAAAGTGCTGAAGAGCGGGTTACTTTAAGATGGGTAAGCTCACAATTTGTTCTTATTTACATATATTTTCTTTACAAAAGTTAACTATCCATTTAAATGTTGGCATACTTTGAAAAGATGATATAGCATTATTATAGGTTTGCATCCAAAAGTGATGTTAACATATTTCTCAAACCTTCCACGCCTTATAGGCCACATCTCTAGTAGATGAGGGGCTCTCAACAAAACTAACTGTAAGTTTACCTTTGAAGAACTGTAATCGCAGCCTGTTCTCTTTGGACATGTTTATAGTCTTTAGTGACATGGGCAAGATTACAGTACTGAGTGAAAAGGCATTATGCAAGATTTTCTAGTGAACTAATGATGGGATGGGGTTAATCTTATTGCTGCTTAGTAATCATTGCAGTGGTAAATGATGAAAACTTTGTATGCTTGTTCCTCTTCATTTTAAGCACTCACAAACTATGTGGTTCTGATATTTTTGCAGGCTTTCAGGAAATATAATGAAGGAAGTGTTGTGGAACTGCTTGATCCTTTAATGCAAGAAGCTGTAAATACAGAGGTTGTTGTCAAGATGTTTGACTTGGCATTTAACTGTGCAGCACCGGTAAGATCCGATCGACCTGACATGAAAACAGTGGGTGAGCAATTGTGGGCAATAAGAGCAGATTACCTCAAGAGCACTGCAAGGAGGGAATGATTGATGAAATTTGACCATTATGATATTCTGAAATTGGTGTTTTTTTTTGCTTTTGGAAAAAATGATTTTTCTTTATTTCTTTCTTTAATTTATCATGCCTAAGAGTGTTTCACACATTGTGACATGTTAATTTTCATTTGGGGTCTTAATCTTGATGGATTTATTAATTCAACCGAAAACTGCAAAAATGATTCTAAAATTCAGATTTTGCAAGATTACTTAGGAAGTAGCAACACTTTGACTCCATTCCACTAGTGTTTTGTATGTACCCTTTTTTTTTAGAGTATTTGTGTTTGCCCCTAAAAAATACATTGGGGAACTTTTACTTGTTGTCAATGGAATATTTTCTTTGTAAAGTTGATTGTGGATTTTAGCTCATTTGGATTAGTTCATTTCTTTATTAATAAATTAATGGTTACAGAAATTCATCTAACAACCACTACGTGGTTTTAAATTAAAAAATTAAACACTGAAAGAAAAAAAGTAATTTTGCCTTCAGGTTTGGGGTTAGGGATCAGATTGAATAAAAGAGAGTGGCCAATAAAATCCATCACATCCCTGTTTCTGCCTGAAGGACCATAAAATCCATAAATTCTCAATCTTTTAATCTTATAGCAGCCAATTATTCCTACATCACAACATGATTCGATGTGGGAATCTAACCTTTTTTTTAGGTAATCATGGGTAGCCCGTGGAACTGTGACTTCTACATTATCAAATAGTACTACATGTAATAACACCGCCGCTTAGTCCAATTCACACTTAAGCTTTTTTTGAATTAATTAACTTAGCAATCAGATATTTGTCCGTATGTGAATTCAAGTTGCATTTTGAATATTGCAATAATTTGGCTGCAGATTTAAGTGGTCGATCGATTGCTTTGGGTTCTATCTCATGGACCTGATTTGGCCTAATGCGATCTACTTCACCTCACATGCCTAATGCAAATGGCCGATTTAAATTATGTTTCAATTAGAATAGTCTTACAATATTGTTACTAATAATATGATAATACTATTTAGGTGGTCTAAATCACCACACGGTTATATTAAATGTAATATAGATGAATCATTTCCTTTAGATCACGGTGTTGTTGTTATTGTGTTTGCTTCCTTACCCCGTTTAAATGTTCATGATGGCGAAGTATCGGGCCAATAGCAAACAGTGTTACCTCATTTTATTTTAAACAATAAAAACATAAATTCTAATATCATTTCATTCCATTTATTTTCTTCCAATAGGAACATAGCCTTGATTGTACTTTATGAGAGGCATTTATTTGGTATATGAGCTTAACAATGTGGATTAATCATTTACATCACAAGGAGCTCATAGAGTAACAATAATTTGATTTCCCTTTTTGAAATGTAAAGTATAATAACTCTGACCTCTTGATTCCATCAAAATGCGAGAGAGAAAAAATCACCATCATCATCACTGGTTATCTCATCTCATGAATGTGTTGAGCTTGTTGGCCTAGCTCATATGCCAGAAAGAATTTTTTCTAGAAATGTTTGCCAAAATCTTAATCTTTTCCACCTGCTTCTTACCAGAAATGGATTCATACCCAATATATGTTCTGGCATGAAATCGTGCCGCGTCAATATACCAACAACCGGCCATCTCTGCAGTCACCATTCATAAAATAAAATTTAGTTCAATGAACAACAGAAACAACAATAATAATAATAATAATAGTAAATTGAATTTAAAACGGTTTTTTTCTAAGAAAAAACTAATGAAACAGTTTGTGCAAATAAATGGATCCTCTACCGTTCTGCAGCTTGGTTCAAGCAAACATCGATTGTTGGATTAATCTATCAGCTAATAGTGTTTTTCTCTCAACTGGTAGACCAATCCAATGACCGACCGGTATTAGAATGAACCAAGTTGACTGCAAGGATTTAGGTGGTTCATACGAACTTAGCAACTTATTTCACTAACTATATTGCATTTAACTTTCCCATATAAAATTGCAACCATGCATAAGAAAATTACTTACACCAGGGATCTTGGGTATCACAAGCAAGTGCCTTAAACCGACCTCTCGAAAAAGTATAAGGGCCTTTGCCAGCGACATTGTTTCTACAACAGTGTAAGGCGAAGCATTAGTAAAAGGATGTAGATCAATGAACATTCCCATCTCTTCCTCCGTTAACTGTATATCCTCAATCTTAACACGTTTGCCTGAACCCTTCTTTGCAAAATCATCGGCTGAAAACTCTCTGAAGACATTGTAACTATTTGCCACCACAGGCGCAGGCAAGAAAGCTTTCTTCTTTAACAATGTTAGAAGATGGTCGCGAAGGATTATACCAAATAAAACTGGAGCTTCGGAATGTGGAGGCTCGTCGATAACAGGAAATCCATTGTGTGTTGTAGTTCTGAGGACAAACATGATGTTGCGAACCTTCTCGATGCCATTGAACATTTGGAGCGGGCCTGTGACTACATCACCTACTGTTAGCTGCCTCATATATGGTTCGGCGTGAGTTTCTAAATAAGGCAAACCCTTGGCTTTCATTATAAGGTCATATATATTTGCATTGAAAATATTTGCTACACTCTTAGACACCAAAAGCACCATCATTATTAGGGGTAGCAATAACAAGTTATTGGTCAGCTCTAGAATAATTACACACAGAGAAACCGTCGTCCGCATAGATCCACCAAGAAGAGAAGCAGCTCCGAGTACAGCATAAAGGCCATGGCTAAGATTGGACCCTGTTCCAACCAATATTCCAACCATGCGTCCATATGATGCACCGGTCACGATAATTGGCACAAAGAGACCAACAGGGGCAACAATTCCACAGCTAAAGATACTTAAAAAGAGACATGTGATGAAAAAAATTAACATCGAAGAAAGCTCAAACTCGTTGTCAGTGTTCATGCTAAATAGATTTCTGATAGCATCATCGTTCGTGTTAAAAATGAGGCTGGCAAGGCCGTTATAGTGATTAGGAGCGCATTGGAATTTCTTGTAGATACCAGATCGACCTATTGTTGGGCAAGGCTCGACTGCATCGAGAGGACAAGGTCGGCAAGATGCAAACCATGGCAATCCAAAAAGTAGACATGATGTAATAATAGAGATTAAACAAGCAAGCAAAAGTTTGCAAATGATTCCTTTCCTGCAAGAGTAAATGATTGGAAAAATGAGCTTAGGCAGAACACACTGTACAATATCTTGTCACGTCGATGTAACTAAAAGAGAAGCTTACTCGTTGATAACATTGTACATGCGAAGAACTTTGTTTGTCAGAAAATTATATAAGCTTCCAAGTAACCCTCCTACAACGGCAAGAATAAACACAGGAGGAACATCTCCCAAATGGTATGAAATACTTGCTGAATATGCATTGAACATTATCAGTCCTCCTTTACCGAATAATCCACATTTACCGCTTAAACACACATCAATCATAGCTCGAAGGAAAATTGCAACTGTTGCTGTTGTAAAGAAAGCTCTCCATAGAAGGGAAGTTCTCCACCTGTAGAACAGAAATTAAACATTTATTAATTTATTTTGAGACATTGAAGGGAAAAATTACTCAAGCAAAGCACACAAATCAGCGAAAAACTATCAAACAAAGCATAGAAAAAAATCATAGTGAAAAATTAACAGATTTTACAAGAGAAAAATTTAATGTAAGGCAGATAGATAGGCGTACAAACCAAGATGCCATCTCTTCAAGAGCAAACAATACTCCGCCAACGGGGGCACGGAAAGCAGCAGCAATACCAGCTGCTGAGCCACATATTATTAGATCTCGTCGATCACGGTCATTCTTAAAAAATCGTAACCATCTCCACGTTAATCCATATCTTTTTGACCCTCCTTGTCCCAACAATGCTGCCACACATGCACCAGTGTGCACCATAGGCCCTGCCTTCCCAACAACAAGAGATGATGACACTGCTGTAATGCTTCCAATAATCTGTAAGTAGACGTGACATGAAGGATTATACACCCTTAAGAATTAAGAGGATGTAACCAAAACTAGGAGAAAACTATCAACAATAAAATAGGAAGTTACTAACTACCATAAAATTTTGTAAGATTTAAACAACTTATTTGGAGTGCAAACAACAATGTCAATAAATAATTATATGAATGGGAAGTAGATTCTATTGCATTAATGTTATGAGTCTTCTATCGAGGAGTCTTGCCTAATAAGTGGAACGTACAAGTCTGGGGAGTTCTCCTACCTAAATGACTACTCTTTTGGGGTATGCTTTTGTTTTTGTCTTTAACCCTCCAATTCTTAGGAGAAAGGAACTTTGATAATTCGAAATTTGTTTGGGAGGTAAGTAAAGTCTGGCAAATGATTGTTCCAGCCAAAGTTCAAACTCGAATACTCCCGATCGATTCATCCTTAACTGAAAGTTCATTAGCCACTTGAGCCCAAACACTTTGGTTTGAGAAATGCTCTCTTTCTCTTCTCAAGGAAAGCATCAATGTTATGAGCATAGGTCCAAAGGGAGAACACATCCCAAATTATTAGTTCTTTAGGTGGAAGGACTCCCCTAGACTTATAATAAGCACTTGACAGATTAGCATAAACTAACCAAATATCGGCAATCCCGTTCTACCTATAACTAACAAGTACTTATGTTACAATCATACTCCAAACAATACCCGACAATTTTAGCATTGTATGTTATAATTTGCTTATGTGGCTTAGGAACTACCATTATATTTCATATGTAATATTTCTATCTTATTGACACAAGCTCACATGTTATCTATGTCATGGTATGAAGGCAAAACCTCAACATTTAAAGGTGCATTTTACATTGTATATTGTATGATGCATACCTTAACGAAGAGAGTTGGTACAGTAAATATTCCAGGTGCATCAACACCATTTAGGTAAGCCTTCACTTCTGATATACCTGAACCGGCAGCAGTAGGTGCTATAAAAGCCGTTATTATTGATGCAAAAAGCGTGAGACTCAAATTTGAAGCAAAAAATATAACAAATGCCAACAGAAACCTGCAATGAATTTCCAACCTTTATCAGCAACATCAAATGATTCAATTCATTGCAAATAAAAAAAAATGTAAGCTCCAAACTAGAAAATTTCTAAAATTAAACAAGAAAAGGTTAAATTAAAATTCTCAAAGGAACGTGCAATAGTACCTCCTTTCCAACATCATATTAGATGTGATGACAAACTTGATGCCAGCAAGATTCTCAACAGCAAGATTATTACAAAACCCAATAAAACCAACAATCATACCAATCATAAAACACAATAACCATTTCATGCAAATGTATTGAAATATCTGAACAACCCCTCTACTCCTCCAATCCTGCTTAAAAAACTCATTCTCAAAAATCCTGCAAACCCACAAGAACAAAATAAACAATTGAAAACAGGGTCAGAAAAAAGATAAAAACTTTGAAGAAAAGGAAAAGACCCAGATGAGAAAACTAACTCGTAATCGAGGCTTTCAATAGGGCAGACATTGGCACCAACGATGGCCACTTGAGAAGTGGAGTTGATAATGGATCTTTGAGATGATAACAACGGACGGCGAATATGGGTTTCGAAGTCGCCATTAGAAAGATGGTTATTGGACATGACAGAGAAGTGTGAGTCTTCAAAATTTCAGTCACGTGAGTTTGATAAAAACACGTGTGAGTAAATCAAAGAGTTAGCGAGTATTTAGCTCAACTGTTGTGTCGAAGAATAAAAGGTTAAATGAGGAAATTTCCCACAACAACGTTGTTGGCGTGGAACAGGGTGGGTGGAAGCAGCGTAATGCGGATTTGAGTTTTATGTACTTTTTGTGAGTTCAATAGAGAAGAATACAGATCATGGATTCCTAAGGTAAAATAATTAACACATGTCTTTATATTAAAATCAAAATGGACCTTTTCTTTTCTCTTTGCTTATTTCAATTTCAGTCAGACAAATAGATGATGATGCTAGGGAAAGAGATAATCTATAACTGTTATAGGGTCAAATTAGGTTGCATTTTTATTCCACAAAAAATAAATTAAAATTAAATTAGATAATTATAAAAGGTAAAAGAATTAAGGGAGAGATATATGGAGGATAAATAGGGATCCATATGAGAGAATCTAAGTTGGATCCAAGTGAGAGAATCTAAGTTTTTTTAGATTAAATAGTAAAAAAAAAAGGATGTAATGTTTACATGATAATGATAATTTCGACATTTGTTAAAGTAAGTGTTATGGATTGAGAAAATCTAAGTCTATTGAATATAAATAATTTTAAATAATAATGATATATTTAAACATCTTACACTAACTGTATACACATTAATCTCTCTATATTTTTATGTTTCTTAAAGTGTAAATGGGATGTTTAAATAGACACAATTAATTTCCAATTTTATATAAGATTCTTAAATTGTAAATGGAATGTTTAAATAGCCACGATTGATTTCCAATTTTATATAAGATATAATTAAGTGTCTATTTAGCAAGAATAGGCAAGATATAAGTTGGTACGATATTTAATAACCATTTTCTATTATAAGTTTATAGCATTTTTTATGTGGTG
>JBBPBT010000347.1:573666-602335 GCA_037974875.1 Cicer bijugum | reverse complement strand
TTTATAAATAATACATTTGTTTTAAAATTTCAAAATAAAATTTCGTCCTCGACAATTAGTTATTATAAATAATATCAAAATAAATTTAAAATTAAAATATAGAATATAAATTTGCACATATTAAAAAAGATAGATTTAATGGAAATTACATACATAATTTGTTTTCAAAACTCACTTATACAATAATTTGAAATAAACTCATCATAAAATAGGTGTTTAAGATAAAAAAAATCTTAAATTATTGTTATGTTTGAGAAAAATGGTATAATAAATCATATATACTATTATATTATTTTATGATTGCATTTGAAGACTTTTGTATGCATATATCCTCTTTTTTTTCAAATCTTCCCAAATTGCCACACTTTGAAAAAAAATTCCCAAAATGCCACACTTTTTAAACTCAACAGGAAGTCTCTCCTTGGGGAAGCGACCTCCTGAAGAGGAAGCCTCTCCCTGGGGAAGCGACCTCCTGAAGAGGAAGCCTCTCCCTGGGGAAGCGACCTCCCAAAGGCTACACATGGCACGTTTTTTGAATTTTTTTTTTTTTGAAAAAGTGTTTATTATTATTATTTTTATTATTTAATAAATTAAATATATTAATAAATTTGTAAATAAAATTTAAACTTTAATTATTATTATTATTATTATAATAAATTATTATTATTATACATATAATTAAAAATTAATATAATTAAATTAAATAATTTAATGATTTAAAAAATAAAAATAGTAATAATAAATTAAAAAATACATTAATAAATTATAAATAAATATTATATTTTTATTATTGTTATTATGATAATAAATAATTATTATACTTATAATTAAAAATTATTATATTTAAAATTATAATATAAATTATATATATTATATTATAATTTTCAAAATAAATAAATAAAATAAAAATTAAATAATAATAACAATTAAATGAAAAGAAATTTATATTACTAACATGAAAATTAAAATACATGAAATTAATAATAAAAATACATCAATTTTGAGTAGATGTGCCAGCAGCGTTTGGACAATGTTTTCTATTATGACCAGAGACCCGACATAATCCGCATTTTCTTGGTACTTTTTCTGTACTGTCCATTTCTGTTCTAATGCGTTTGCTCTTTGGGCGACCTTTCTTGAGTCTCCGCATTAGTGGATTGTAACACACCTTAACACCTTCATATTGTGGCCAATATCCTTTGTTTGGTATGGGTTGGAACACTTCATCATAGACTTTTAGTACCGTTTCCACCTTATACACATCAGGTATAAGACTCCAATAATTATATTTAATGCTAGAACATGCTGCTATGACATGTGAACAAGGCATATGTTTAGCTTGATATATTCCACAATCGCACCACTTGTTGGAAAGGTTTACACTGAAATGACCAATTGGTCGCCCTTCTATTGGAACCAGTGTCTCGTGCACCATGAAAGTATGGTTGCTCCGGTCAAAACTATCCACCCTATGACTATTGGATTTACTTATTTCCAATTTCATAAAATTTATGCAAGCTTCTGTGTATACCTGACCAGAAGCTAAAATTGATGCGTGTCGTTTTCCCATGGTTGGAAACAGTGTCCCTGTTTTAAAATAAGTTGATTGGACCAAAGCAGTTATGGGAAGGTTTCGTGGGTCTTTTAATACTGCATTCATTGACTCCACAAGGTTGGTTGTCATCTGACCCCAACGACTACCTCCATCGAATGCTTGAATCCAATCTTGTCGAGGTATATTGTCTAACCATTTCAAAGCCTCCGGATTTAGTATGCCAATTTCTCTGCGGTAGTATCGATATGTAGGCTCATTGATCGAGTAACCTGTATTGAAACAGTAGACAATTATCTAAATTAAGAATGAAATTACTAAAAATTACAATAATTATAAAAATTAAGAATGAAAACTATTACCCATAGAAATAACTTTATTCTTCAAAGCATTGTCTTTAAATTCCCTTGCAAAATTTTGTGAAATATGTCGGACGCAGAACATATGCTTTGACGGAGGATCTTGCCACCCATTTGCAGAATTATTATAAGCATTCGAAGTATGTGGATCTTCTGCTTCCAAATCTTCCATTTCAATGTCATCACCAGAATTATCAGATGATTCATCGAAGTATGTTTCATCATCTTCACTATAATCACTTAAATCTTCGTCGTTGATAGTAGGTAAGACACTAAGAGGAAGATCACATTGTGGACTTGTTGGAGGAGATTGATGATGTAGTTGAAAACTTTCTGGATGAATTTGTTCTAATTGGGTAGAGTATGGTTCACATTGTTGTGATGGTTCACAGTGTTGTGATGGTTCATAGTGTTGTGATGGAGAATAGTGTTGTGATGGAGAATAGTGTTGTGATGGAGAATATAAGTCGGGTTGATAAGGTATGTTTAGCTACACTTTATAGAGAATTATGTCTTGCAACAAAACCTGGTGTAATATCTATGGGAGGATGTGCATTATTGTTGCAAAATTGGGCATGGTATCGTTTGTCTTGTGTCGCTCCTGAATCTCCCAAACCATGGATATTTCCACTTGCACAAAGGTAACATATTAATAACTTTATTATTGTTTTTCCATTGATGCCTGACAAATCCAACAACCATATTAATAACTTTATTATTATTTTTTTATTATATTTGACAGGTTTAATTCTGGTGGTCTGAATTTTGCTAAAGTTCCTCATAACGACGTGGAAGGATATCGAAAAACAATTGATCACATGATGGTTGAGGAAGTAATATATTTAATCATATTTATTTGAATTTTGTAAATATTTTATTTTTTATACTTGTTATAATTAATTTAGCTTATTTTTTACATGTCAGTTTTATTGGAGACCTTATCTCGGGTTCCAACATGAAGTTTCAGAAGAAGATAGGGTCACTTGGACTGCATGTACTTATCTACTTTGTTTTTATATTGTTGAAAAACATCATACAGATAGAGTCGCACTCCAATTCGGTTTCCATCAACAAATACCACAACCACCAGAGAATATGAAATCGTATCATGAGGTCGACATGAGGCATGGGATTGATGATAATTGGAACTGGGTATGGAGAGAAGAAATTAACCATTGGAATGAGCGCCATAATTACGTGTTGCGAGGTAACATCGTACAAGGTGTTTTATGTCATAGCATAGAATATATGATTTGGTTTAGACAACACACAAAATTGTTTATATCTGTAGAACAATATCTCCGTGACCCCCGATTACAACCGCCAACATATCCTCCTGTGCAATCGACCTCCCAATCAACCCCACAACAACAACACACAGCAGGACCGTCTTCATCAACACCTCACATACATGTCGCTACTGAAGTTCCATTTTGTGATCCACCACCATCTCAGTATTACGTTCCGTCAGTGCCAGAAATACCAACACCCGGTTATCCGACCGAACATGGACTTATCTATAATTTGTTTGGAACTCAGTGCACAACTCCTGAATCAGCTTATGCTGTATTTGATTCGATGTATAATCAACAATCTCAAAATTTAATGGAAGCAGGAGTCAGTGGTTTTAACCCATCTACAATTGAAGAAAATGATCAAAATGAGGATCAACCGGAAGAACCACAACCTGCTCAGAGAGCTAGACGAGTTCGAAGACACCCTACATGTGGGACTGGGGGTCATTTAGGTGGACATCATTGATATAAATTTGAAATCTTTTATGTTTCCAAATTTCATGTATTTTAATTTTCATGTTAGTAATATAAATTTCTTTTCATTTAATTGTTATTATTATTTAATTTTTATTTTATTTATTTATTTTGAAAATTATAATATAATATATATAATTTATATTATAATTTTAAATATAATAATTTTTAATTATAAGTATAATAATTATTTATTATCATAATAACAATAATAAAAATATAATATTTATTTATAATTTATTAATGTATTTTTTAATTTATTATTACTATTTTTATTTTTTAAATCATTAAATTATTTAATTTAATTATATTAATTTTTAATTATATGTATAATAATAATAATTAAAGTTTAAATTTTATTTACAAATTTATTAATATATTTAATTTATTAAATAATAAAATTAATAATAATAAACACTTTTTCAAAAAAAAAAAAAGAATTTCAAAAAACGTGCCATGTGTAGCCTTTGGGAGGTCGCTTCCCCAGGGAGAAGCTTCCTCTTCAGGAGGTCGCTTCCCCAGGGAGAGACTTCCTGTTGAGTTTAAAAAGTGTGGCATTTTGAGAAATTTTTTTTAAAATGTGGCAATTTGGGAAGATTTGTAAAAAAAGGGATATATGCATACAAAAATCGCATTTGAAATACAAAACAATAATAGTATATATTTTAATAACAATGACTCGTCATTTGCATGACGGTTGCGAATCAAATATTTGTTGTTGACATTATTGAGAATCGATCTATCTACCAGCTTGCCAAAAAGTAATTATATTTTGACAAAGACAATAAATTATTATCTAAAAAATGACACTAAATTAAGACATGGGATACACACTTGCGGATACCGTATAATAAAACACTTTCATGGGATCATTCAGATAATAAGTCAGTTGATATAAAATTATGTCTAAAAAGAATATTCAGTTGATATATTCCATCATAGTTTTAAATTAAAATATTATTACACGGAATCATTCAAAACATTACAACACACTTCCTGGGATTTTTTTCTTTGTTAAAATAATTGTATACATCTCAATGATCACATAGTTCAATTCATTTTCACCGATGCATTTTTCAACATTAATATATTTAACAACGATGACGTTGCAGAATTATTGGGTCAATTTCTTGGAGTTAGTTTGACTGATACATATGCTGAGTTTACGTTGACACGGAGAACCACTATTTGGTATAGTTGATTGTTTGATGTATATCATCAGCGATGTGCTAATCAGTATTGGTAGATGGTTGCGAGAATATTTCTTTTATTTTTGGTGGGTTCCACCTTGTTCAGCGACAAGAGTGTCTTCGCAGTGAGCGTTGCCTACCTTAAGTGCTTCAGAGACCTCAACTCATACGAGGGATATGCATGGGGTGTTGTTGCACTTGCTTACCTATATGACAATCTTCGAGAAGTGAGCATGCATCAGACTATAATGGTATCAGGGTATCTAACACTATTATAGGTATTTGCGTTTGCTTTCCTGGTTTAATTTATTTCTTGATTTTGCAGATTTTTTTTTTGGGTTTGTTGCTTTACTGATTTATGAATATCTTATTATATAAATGTAGGCATGGATGTATGAGTATTTTCCTGCATTATGTGCAAATTGTTGTAGACTATCTCAGATTTATGATGAGGACTATTCTATAGCACTTAGGTAGAAGACAAAACAAGATAAAGGTTTAGTTATTCCATTTAGGAAAGCACTCGACGAAATTGATGTTGATGATATATGTTGGACACTTTACAAATAGCATAGATTGAAACAACCATTTGAGGTTGTTTCATTATTCAGAGGATGGATACACTGGGGTCATAAGATGCATGCCCACTTGCTAGATAGGGTATTGCGTCAATATGGACATGTCCAAACCATCCCTGGTTCACCTTTGGAGATAGTAGGTCAGACGACCACATCAAAGGAAATGAACATCAGATTTACGCAATACACTGTACATGTAGTTGATGATGGTGCAGTTGTACGCATACCTGCAGACTGCGCGAATGAGTACATAAACTGGTTTTATCGGATTTCTCATCTATATATCAAACGGTAAATTCATTTAAATTTAATTTATGATGATGATCATGTTCTTATATGTTCCAAATGATCATGTTCCAAATAAAACAACAGTAAATTCATTTAAATTTAATTTATGACTTAATTAAATTAATTAGTCATGTAATTTGTTTAACTAAATCAATTAATTAATGTATTTTTTAATGCATTGTCGAGTAGTACGAATTGCAGATGAGCTTCTTGGTCGACTACTGGTATTATCTGATGACATTCCACTCGTGAATGAATTAATTTTGATGTTGCGATCTCAAATGGGTGGTGGTAGAGATTGGACCAACGTAGTGCCATATTGTAGGAGACATAGAGAGATTTAGGATTTGAATTTGTATTTTGGATATTTATTTTGGATATTTGTTTTCGATATATATTTTGAATATGTATTTTGGATATCTATTTTAGATATCATTTTGGATATATATATATATATATATATATATATATATATATATATATATATATATATATATTGAATATGTATTTTGGATTTCAACAATGTTGAACAACTTCATTATATTTGAATTCATATAATATTAAATGTCAACAATTCAATTTACAATAACTTCATTTATAGTTTATGGAAACATCTGCAACCAATGTTGCATGTGATCTCTGTAAATAAATTCTCATTGTCGTGCTTCTTAATTGCAATATTGTTTCCACAAATTACTTACGGGTGGTATAGGGGAATCTGACTTTAAATAAACCTATTAAATTACATAACAATTATAAATCAATTATAAATTATAAATCAATAATATTTATAAAATAAATTATCAATAACAATTTAATATGACAATTAATACTTGTACGAAATGAGCGTTGTTAACAAATGCAATTAAGTTAAACTTCGAAGCAATCACATATCTCATTTCTGCAAGTGCCATCCAATTATCCTTCGATGCAACTTGCTCAACATACACATTATGTATAAGTTGTCAAACATAATTTTATCCACCAAATAGTATCTCGTAATGAGACATGAACTTTTGAAGCTCTACCACACATAAATGACGGATGAATGTCAAACAGTTCTCACCCATTCCAAGTAAAGCTACACCTGCATGATATCCACAATTACCATCATCAATA
The DNA here is from genome assembly GCA_037974875.1 of Cicer bijugum. Classification (NCBI taxonomy): domain Eukaryota; kingdom Viridiplantae; phylum Streptophyta; class Magnoliopsida; order Fabales; family Fabaceae; genus Cicer; species Cicer bijugum. Next base: position 595,480 of record JBBPBT010000347.1, on the reverse strand, counting down.
ATGTCATATATGAATTTATGAATTTCAACTAGCAATCAGTCTTGGAAGACGAGAACTCTTGGTTGTTGAACTTTGCAAACTGATGGTCGAGGCGTGAGCTTTTAGTCTGATGGTCGAGGTGCGAACTTTTCTACTTTACTAGTTGGTATAGTTTTACATGCATTTGTGTTACTACATCAAACACTTGCATCCACATACTCCCACCAAGATGGATCACGCTTGGTTGATTTATCTCTTTTTGATACCTTACTTTTGCCTTTTTTTTTGTGCACCTTTTGTTTTAACCTTGACAACCGGTGGAAACATCGACGTAGTCGATGGATACACGATCTCTCATAATTTACCTTTAAGTAAAATTTTGCCAAGTACATCAAGGTTTTCAAACTTTTTCACTATCACATGAAATTTTGTTTTAATGTGAAACTTAGTTGATGGATATGCGATCTCTCGTAATTTTGTTTTAACTCTGAAAGTTTACTCGATGAATCGACATGAAAAGTTAATTTACTCCACCAAACATTAATAGCGTCTAATGAATGGAACGTGGAATCACACTATACTTGACGATTTCACATGCACAAGGTAGACCATGTGTTGTCCTAATTGTGCAATGATACTCAGTCTGATCAATACCTACATACTTCACGCGATCATACTCTGCCACAATGTGATCTGTTGCATTTTTTGCCACAACACCATGCAAATTGGCGTATAATATATTACTATATCGATGCACCCCTTTTGAATGATGCTTTTTGCAAATGATGCTATTATCTCATTGTATCGTAATGAAATCATGTTATTGATGGTTTCCTAAATACTACATATATCACTAATACTATCTTGTAATATCTTTTTCAAACTCCGATGCACCGACTCAATCCTTTGTGTTGTGGTGTTCCCAAAGTGCATAACTCCATTTGTCCACGCCTTAACAAATCTTTTCTTGTGAGGAATTAACCATTGCTCGTGTACATAATCATAAAAAATAGAACAACTACTACAAATTCCTTTAAATATAGTCAAATTCCTTTAAACACAGTCATCTTGCACTTGGCTTTGACATTCTTGCATATATGAAACAAGCATAATAAATTCATTACTTTTGGAAAAACATTTTCAACTGCGTTCATCAAAGCAAGGTCTATATTAGTAACAATGACTTCAACTTCATCACTTGTAATCCATTTTTCACTATTTGTAGTGCTCACGTGAAGTTATCAGTACACTCAAACTGTAGATATGCAAATCCAACACAAAATGTCATTGCAGTAAATGTAACACCAATAATTTCAAGTAATGACATTCGATACCTACAAGTCTTGTAAGTGTTATCCATAATCAATACTATGTGAAAATTATTTAAAAGAGTGATAGCGTGTGAATGAGACTAAAATATGTCCCTTAACTCTTATGAACCCTTTATCTTCCTATATCAATTGATGTATTTGTCGCATTCCATCAATGTCAAAAGATATTGCATTTATGTTCTATTACCTCTAAGTGATGAACGATATGTTTGACGTGTATTATAAACTTGTTTTATTGTCGTCAAACTTTCAACGTTATGATCCCTCAGTGTCATTAAAATGTTTTTTGATTTTACCAAGTTCTTTGTCTTATCACCAAATACATTTTTCTCATCTTGAGACAATCGGCCTAAGAAAGAGTGATCGATCAGTTTTTTGGTCAATTTGTGGTTATGAATACCACATATTACATGCAAATACCATTCATCACCAACACTTATCGTGTTCCTCTCAATCCAAATGGACATTCACATTTTATAGTCTAAGTACTCCTTGTAAGATTAAGATTCTTTCAAGGTCTATATTTACCACTTATTTCACAATCAATAATTAATTTGTCTTTGTTCTTGGTTGTGCTGTCACAGTTTCAGATCTAAAAATCACAACGACAATTCTATTTTCCCTTCCAACATTGCTAGCCCATTTCAATAATTCATCTCGTGTATCAAACATTATGTCGGTGATAAACACATCAGTCAAATCAATCATAACAAGTTCAACTCCGTCATTCAAAGCGTCAAAATTATGTTCCACATCATCATACATTTCTTCAAGATCACATTGTGTCATTGTTGTCTCCCCTTGATCCATTTAACTGCATCCAATAAATTACATAAATATAACATAACAAATCTTAACTCCTAAACCCCATAAAAAAAATTCAAATTTATCTGAGTCATACGTGAATTGAGTTAACGTGAATTGAATTCAAGTACACGTACGTGAACTCCATTCATATATGACTGACATGTTTCAAAAATTGACTTTCACGTGAACTGAGTTCACATATGTGTACTTGAATTCAATTCACGTGTTTGCTACGTGAACTGAGTTCACGTACACATACGTTAACTCAGTTCACGTAGCTCATATGATTTCTTAAACTCCATTACTGTACGCAATTTTAAATCACGTACGTTTACGTAAATCTAACTATCGTAACATCTGTATTTTCTTAATTTTACGTAAACGTGTTCACGTACGAAATCTAGATTTGAAAAAAAAAAATTAACACTACAAAACACAACAACGTACATACCTAGTTGAGTTGAGTCACTATAATGATGAAGATATTGAAGATGAAATGTAACAAAATGATTGAAGAAGATTGAAGGTGTTGGGGTTAATGTAGATGATGAAGATAGAAATGAAGAGTTAATTAAATAAAAAGGGAAAAATAGTTTGAGTATTTTGAATTTAAAAAAAATTAAGGGGTGTGAGAAACAAAACAAGGGGAGTGGGAAGTGTACTAAGAATTGTCTTATTAAAGTTTATTTATAAATAATCAATTTAATTAATATGAACTATAGATTTTGACGTCAATCAAAGCAAAGAATGCGAGGAAGCAAGACATGTAAATAATCTGAATAAAAAAAAGGAGTGATGATTGAGCTATATAATGGTATTTAATTAGTGGGACGGCCATGGATGAAGCCTGAAAATAAAAAGAAGAAAAAGAAATTATTTTACCAAAGGGGAACAAAACGTGACTTCCTTCGGACGCTTGAAAGTTGAAAGAAAAAGCACCAACATTACTAATCACTTCTTCACTCTTCTCTTCCGAAAAGGGGAAAGCAGTAGAACAACACCAACAACAATGGGTTTCGTATTTGGTGTGGTGCTCGGAATAATCGTCGGCCTTGCCATCATTGTTGGCTTCGTCCGCTCTGAGAATTCCCGCTCCACCAAACGATCACAGCTAGCCGCCACAATTGCCGCTTTTGCAAGAATGACGGTGGAAGATTCTAGAAAGTTATTACCTTCTCAGTTTTACCCTTCATGGGTTGTTTTCTCTTCCAGACAGAAGTTTAGCATTCTTCTCTTCTCTTCACTCTCAATTAATCTTCTTTTTTAATTTCACTCACTCACTCACTCACTTTTATTCTTATCTTCCATTTTTCAGTTAACTTGGCTTAACTCGCATCTTACCAAGATCTGGCCCTATGTTAATGATGTAATTTTCTCTTCTCTTATCTTCTCTTCTAGCTTTATTGCTATGTTTATTTATTTTTTATTTTTTGTTAGGCTGCTTCTGAGCTCATTAAGACATCAGTGGAACCGATCCTTGAAGAATATAGACCTATGGTTTTGGCTTCTCTCAAATTTTCTAAGTTTACCCTTGGTACTGTTGCACCGCAGTTTACAGGTTTGTATCTTCAATTTATTAATTCCAGATTTCTTTCTTCAAAAATGGGAATTCTTATATTAGGCTCATTACTTGCTAAAACAATGTGGATGCTCTTTCCAATCAGTATCTTCAAAAGCCTAGACTATATATTGACTAAATTAATTGTTTCAATTTTTTATAAGATCTCTTAACTTAATTGTTGAAATAGGTGGCTGTTAGTTTCCCTGTTTTCGCTCCAATCCCACAAGTTTTGACCTCTGCTTTTATAATGTTAATGTCGAGAACTAATTTCAAATTTCATCCTCCATGCTAAGTACCAATGTGTGAAAATAAAAAAAATTATTAATTTTGCAGCTTCCCTGTGAGGTATGCTCTTAAACGTGTATGATGTATAATTGAATTGAAGCCTGATAGGATGATGACTATGTGTTATTTGTTGTTTTCTTGCTTTTGGCTTTGATTAAGTGACCTTGTGCAAAACATTAGATCAAATGGTTACAATTGTGTAAGGGAAGTTTGTTTATCGTATTTGATAACGTTAATGTATCTTGTTCCACCTGGCTGTCTGTTACTTACTCTATTTTTAAGATCTATACTTGAAACTTTTGCCTATCAATGCAATTGGTTTGTTTGGTGCTTATAGTTTGTGGATGTTGTGTTTAGGGGTATCTATAATTGAAGATGGAGGAGATGGTGTTACAATGGAGCTAGAAATGCAGTGGGATGGTAATCCAAGTATTATACTTGATATTAAAACTCTGCTTGGTGTTGCACTACCCGTTCAGGTATTTTTCTCTACATTTTTACTGCCACTGCATGGCTGGTTACTAAATTTTCCTAGTAGCTGGGTAGAAGCTTCGAATGGTCAACTTGCATACTCATCATATTAATTTTCTTTGAAGACTGTCAAACCATGTCTTCTCTTTTCACTCAAACAAACTATTGTAAAACTCTTACAATTTATTTAACCGGAGATCTCTAACCAGTTAGATCTGAAACTGAATGAAATCTTAGAGTTATTGGGTTTTATACATTACATTAAGGTCACTCCACTCCATTGATACGAGGATAGAACTACATTTAACTGATTGAAGGAAAGGTTCTCCCCTTCCTTCATCAACATCGTCATTGTTAATACGCATAAAAAATTGTTGAGATATTTTGACTACAACTTTTCTTATTATTTGACATCAGTCGATGTATATTAAGCTGGCATTATTCCTCAAATAATCCTAGTTGATTTTGTGTTCTTACACTCTTCATTCTTCAGGTTAAAAACATAGGATTTACAGGCGTTTTCAGGTTGATCTTTAAGCCACTAGTAAACGAAATTCCTGGTTTTGGAGCTGTTAGCTATTCATTAAGGCAGAAGGTATGTAATCTCTTCTTAAAGCCATTCGTTTCCCATTTGTTTCAGTGCACCTAGATTAGGATCTCAATGGATTTGTTCATCTTTTTTGTGGTACTACAATGATGCCAAATCCCCTATTGTTTAGCTGATGCACAGACAAGCGTATATATCTAATCATTTCAAAAAAATTCAACTTACAGAAAAAACTGGATTTTACACTAAAAGTCATTGGTGGTGACATATCAGCAATCCCTGGATTATATGATGCAATTGAGGTTTGGACTACAACTATTGTTTGTTAGTGATGCCCTTTTACTGCTTTTTGTGATTCTTTTACTATATCTGAACATATCTCTAATGATGAATTTGTCATGGTAATAATCATTAAGAACATAATGTTATCTGATAGTCCTCCAAATATCGATTCAGAAACTTGTAACTTGAAATTTACTGTCATCTTCCAAGTCGACATTATGTTTAAGGGTACACTGTTAAAATTAAAAAAGTTATGACCCATATACACCATTGTTGTTTAAAGAATGAATTCTATCAACTCAGATAGATTTCTTGATTCTTGTTATTTTATTTTTCTGATCTGCCATTTAACTTGATAGGAGGTTGGTTTTCCCTACATTATTCTTTTATATTAAATGCCAATAACTTCTTATACATTACTATACCTTGGTTATAGTAAAGCCAACAGTGAAATTCTAGAATTAAGGTCTAGGTTTGCTCATCAAATATCTTTACTATTAATGAAGAGAACATAAGGTAGACTTTCATATTCCCTTGTCAAAAAAAAATTCCCAAAGTTCCTTGTGTATTATATTTTTGTTAAGTAAACTAATGAAAGATTTAGAATTATTAAATCTGATTTTCAAATTTAAAGCCGTTATATTTTATAATTACATCTCACTCCCTTGCCACCACTTTTCCTGTCATTCCACTACCACCTCTCTTAATTTCAGTGTACATGCATATATTCAATTTCTGGTATTAAGTATGAAGATCTAATGCAGCTGACTCGTGTATGTGTGTATATATATAAATAAATAAATAATGTATTTGCATTTACCTACGTTACTTTTAGTCCTTAGTGTATCTATATCCAGTGGTGCAATGTTTTTCATTTATAGATTTTATATTTATTAGTTCGCAATTGTGACATTTCATGAACAGAATAGTTATCTGTGCTTATTATTCTTTCATTATCTTCTTTTGTGATTCCTTTCTTTCCCTTTTCCCTATTAGATGATTATTAGGGTGTCTGATTTCCCATGTTGGTTGAATTATTACAGGGGGCTATACGGGATGCTGTTGAAGATTCTATTACTTGGCCTGTGAGAAAAATTGTACCCATCTTGCCTGGAGATTACAGGTAATCAAGACTCAAGCGCCCTTCAACTTTACTGTTGTTGGCCCTTTTGTTGTTATTCTTGGTTTTCTGGGTAGACTGCTTCTACTGCAATTGAATAGAATGTGTTTGCTGAGTTTCTATTTAAAATAAAATCGTTGACTTTTTCCCTATTTTAGAGGAATTGAAATCATCAGAAGCTGGTACGTATTTGTTTTAGCTTTGTTTTAAGAAGAAACTCATTTATCCAAGCTTTATCAGGAATATGTAAAAAAGAAGTGATTATTTTCTCAAAATAAGTTAATTCAAATATGCATAATCGTATAAGTGATGACTGCCACTGGTAGAACTATAAATCAGATTCTACAACTAATTCCTTGATACAAGTTTTAGTTATACTGATTATCTTCTATAAAATAGTTAGTCATAATATTGAAAACATGTAAAGATGCTATAGATTGAGGGTGACCTTTTAAAATATGTATCTCTTGATGTTGCTTATGTATGGTATACATGCCTAAACCTGTTGGCCTGTCAAATTTTGCAGTGCAATTCATGTGCTGTATCGTTCACAGGATAACTTTTCTGGTTGACTTATGTTGAAATTAGAGGGTTCAGGTATAGAGACCAAGGGAGAAATATTGTATTGGTATTAGTATGAAGGGTGCCATACAAAATGCAAAGCACATAATATATACATCAATACTAGACCCCTATTCAAATTATGAAAGTGTAATAATGAAATATAATGATATTATGCAATATTTTCTAGATATGTTAACAATTTACTCATCATTGGATTGCTTTCACTATGGTCTTGGCTCGATCAATCACAAATTTGTCATTTTGAACCTTGTATTTTCTTGTTCAGTGATCTGGAGTTGAAGCCTGTGGGGATATTAGAAGTCAAGCTGGTGCAAGCAAAGGAATTAACCAACAAGGATATCATTGGAAAATCAGATCCATATGCTGTACTGTACATACGACCTTTACGCAACAGAATGAAAAAAAGCAAGACAATTGTAAGTCAGTTTTCTTTTTCCTTGCAGTCTCAGCCTCTCATTCTCTTTCTCAAGCATTTTTTGGTTCTCAACCCTAAAAGAATTTACTCTAATTTTGTTTTCTCCCTGCAGAACAATGATTTGAATCCAATATGGAATGAACACTTCGAATTCATAGTTGAAGATGCGTCCACTCAACACTTATTTGTTAAAGTTTATGATTCTGAGGGTTTACAGTCCTCGGAATTACTTGGATGTACTGACATAAGGCTTAGTGAACTCCAACCTGGTAAAGTAAAAGATGTGTGGTTGAAGCTGGTCAAGGATTTGGAGATCCAAAGAGATAACAAAAACAGAGGGCAGGTAAGAAACCCCATCTACATGTATGGCTTGCTAGATTAAGTGCATGCTTGATTTCACTTTTAGAGGAGCTAAAATTGTTCTAGAAGTGTAAAATTGATTTTGACATGTCTGAATGTTATCAAATAGAATCAATTTTGTCTGTAGAATTGATCCTAACTTGAAGTTAGGATTTGTAGCTTTTGACTCAAAACCTGATTTTTACGCGAACATTTATTGTTCAACCCGCTTTGACATGAGTATATCCAAACATAAATCACTTTAAATTTAACTCACTTTTAACTAAAATCAATTCATTTAAAATTGATTTTTGTCACCACATAACCAAACACACACTAAAACTATAGATGATCAGGAGGTTCCGGGTTTAGGTAAGTTCTCCGTGGCTTTAACGTTTACCTTTATAATCCCCACTATAATTGGTTAATGGAATGCAATCAATTTAGCAGAATACCTAATGCTCGATAAATCTGAACTTCATATTTCTTACTTTTAAATTACTAGTTAATATCAATTTATTTTCATTTCTTAGTTTGTAAACAGTTGTCAAAAAGGCTTTTTGTTGTTTGTCTGACATAATATAATATATTTGCTTATATGTTAATTGTGTTTTGATTAACTTATTTTGTGCTCAAAATATCATAATTGAAATCTCGTCAAGAGCTTCTGAAATGAACAATTTCACCTAATAGTTATGCAGAGTCAGACATGCTATATAATTATTGTTCTTTCTGTATAGGTACATTTGGAGCTTTTGTACTGTCCTTATGGCACTGAGAATAGCTTTACCAACCCATTTGCTCCTAATTATTCAATGACATCCTTGGAAAAGGTTATAAAAAGTTCAAATGGGATGGAGTCTAATGGAAATGAAAATGAAGTTGCACAGAAGAAAAAGGAGGTTATTATCAGAGGAGTGCTTTCTGTTACTGTGATATCAGCCGAAGATTTGCCTGCGGTGGATTTTATGGGTAAATCTGATCCTTTTGCCGTTCTTACATTGAAGAAAGCAGAAACAAAAAACAAAACCAGGGTAAGATTTTGATCGACCAAGAACCAAAAGTAGCATCGACTTTATAACCATTGGTGATGAATTTTATTATCTGTTTTAAGATCTATTTTTTTATCCACGGGATGGGTTTAGGGCATTAGGATATCTATAGTGGACATTTCTTTCCAATTTTGCAGCATTATTTATCAACTTAGTAACTTCACCAGGAAAGTTTGTTAATTTCTTAGGTTGTGAACAACAGCTTGAATCCTGTTTGGAATCAAACATTTGACTTTGTAGTCGAGGATGGATTACATGATATGCTACTTGTTGAAGTTTATGACCACGACACTTTTGGAAAGGTAATAAATTTTGCTCCATGTTGAATTAGTTACTAAGATTGCCTTTTTTAATTTTTGTGTAAACTTAAAGGTTGTGGTCCTTGAAAAAACCACAAAGATCTATTTAGTCCTTGAAAAAAAAAGTATCAATGTAGTACTTATCATTGTTACTAACAAACAGGCCTCTGTATTTTTTCTCAAGGACTGATTTGGGTCTTTACTCTTTTTCTTGTAAATGTCTTGATCACTTTAAGTCAATTGGCACACTAAACTATGAATACAATTTTATGGGTCATTTGGAAGAGTTTTATTTGGACTTCTCTTCGACTCTGACGTAAGCAGTTGTTTGAAAGAGGTTATTGAAATAGCTTATGATATATGTCCACAACCAAATTTCTACTTATTTGCATAAACTCTTCAAGATAGTTTATTGTCATATATTATTTTCAGAATATCCAGATTTTACCCTGATTCTGTCATCGATGGTACAAGTAGGTTATACATAAGCTCTCGTATGATAAGTGCTTGCACTTTGTATATTCAAATTCTCCTAATGTGGTGCCAATTTCTTATTAAGTGCATCAGAACAGTTGAATGGAGGTTATAAATTCAACAAATGCATCATTTTATGGGCGGTTAACTATCAGTTGAATTAATGAAATGTACCCTATATGGATGACTTAGATGGATTTTTTGAATTGTTTGTCAGGATTAGCTGTAGTCTCCATCATGTATACAAAATATTATCAAATACACATTGTAGTTAATCACGCTGCCCCTGCAACTTTAGTCATGGGGGATTCTTAAAAATTTATAGTTTTGGTAACTTGTTAATTTCTCTCGATATTTCATGCAGGACTACATGGGCAGAGTGATATTGACACTTACCAGGGTGATACTGGAAGGGGAATACAAAGAACGTTTTGAGCTAGATGGTGCCAAATCTGGCTATTTGAATTTGCATCTCAAGTGGATGCCACAACCAATTTACCGTGATTCTTAAATTTTCTTTTCTACCTTCTCATCAATTTGTAGTTGTGGATATCTAGACCATATTGCCACCTACTTGTGAATCTTGTATCTTGACATAGTTCCAGCGAGCAATGTAAATTTTTGTATCATCAAACTCGGTAAAGAAATACAATATTCTAGATCGGACTATCCTTTCCATTATGTAACCTATGTAATTTTCAACGTACTCCATCACAAGAGTTATTGATTATAAAAGGTGCAATCTCTAAATTACTTTGTAAAATGTTTAGGTTTATTTATATGTTTAATGTTTATTCAATTAAAAAAAAAGTCAATGTAATTAAGAATTTTTTATTTATAAAATAAGTTGGGTTTATTTACTCAGACTATCTGTTTAACATTTTGATGTCTCTCAGAAACTCAAGGGAATGGCATAAACAAAAAAAAAGTATTCGAATCTATTTGAATCATTTTCAATTTTCAATTACAGGTGTGTAAAATATATGGTTAATTCAACTATATTAAATGGTTTATGAATTAAAAAAAATATTTAATCAATTAATTTTAAAAAAAATTAAAAATTTTAAAAAAATAATAATCTCAATTAAGATTTTTTCTCTTAGAAAATTTTTAAATTTTTGTTTTTTAAAAAAATAATAGAATTTTTTCTCGAAAAATTTGTCAAGAATTTTGAAATTTTTTTTCAAAAAATAATTGAAACTTTTTACCTTGAAATTTATTTTTATCGAAAAATTTGACATCTAATTTTTTGAAAAATATCAAACTTTTTTCTCAACAAAAATCGGTATTTTTGTTAAAAAAAAATTGAATTTTTTTTTCTTCTAAAAAATCAATTCAAAATCAATCTCATCTAAAAATTTGTTCAAAATATTAAACTAATTTATATTTATAAATCAATGTCAAATCGATTCCAAACTGTACAAAATACAATTCGAACGTGGTTTTTAAAAATTGAACAAAACTATTAATATGATCCAATTCAGTTCAATTTTTACACCATAAACCCCCCATTTCCAATAATTCTTGTCTACTTGATTAGGAATCTGCTTCAACATATTTATTTTCTATTTCTCCACCAGTCCAATAGTTCTTAAAATAGTAACTAGTATTTTCGATATAAAGCTTTTATATACAAAATTTGTAGCTATGTCAAAATATCAGTGTAATAGCTATGTCATATCCAGTTGTGATTGTAAAACTCGTTCAAAAGATAGTAAGTTTACTACCTATATCTGGTGAGAGTGGATTCACAGAGTGTCCTGTCCACAACATGGAACTACTGATTTTGGTCGTTGGTTGCATGTGCAGATGCCACTTGTTTAAGGTTTTTATGTACAAAAGCATTTAATTTTTGTATTGTAGATACCTAAGGAGATTGGATTGCCAAGTTTATTTTCCATTCTTCCTCAGCTAACTATCTTCAAATAGCAAAACAGTAGTATTTCGGTCACTATAAAAAGATTGAACAGGTAACTAGGCCATCATTATCCTTTACAATAAAGAATATCTTGCACTGAAACATTTTTCTCCAACCACAAGCATATATGTTCAACATTTATTAGCACCGAAGGATACAGATATAAACCAAGTACACAGGACCATTTCTGACAATCTGCATTTCACTCACTCGGAGACTATTGAGCAGCATATGAGATTTTGCCTCGAATTCCTATTAAATGCTGACAACTTCATCAATAACAGTCAGTAGAAAATGCTTCAGTTTTCTTCTTCTCCTATTGTTTCCCCTGCATAACCAAAATTCAACCATGTTGAAATTATCCTTTGAATGAACATGATCACTAATTTACAATACACACAAAGCATCTAACAAGAAATTGCATTATTGCTTTAGTCCTCCTCTAAAGTTAGTCATTCGGTTTAGACTGTACTGTAAATAATGTCAACTGCTTATTAAAAAAATGTAAAACGGTTGATATCACGTGTTGTGCACATGAATAATAAGTCATGGATATGTAAGAATATCAACCATTGATTTCCTCATTGATGGTTGAGATGTCTTAAGTGTGTTGATTTATAAATCACTTAATAAATCATCGACAGCCAAAAAGGATTTCCTGCAAAGTGCAAACAATTATTTGGTCAGACTAGTCTTAACAAGGTTCCATGCCTTTGCCAGTTTTATTTCTCTCTCTCTCTTTACACAGTGACTACTTGAAAAGGGTTAAAAATCTAATACTACAGATTGTAACTCATTTCAGATTGAGAGATGAAACACGTGACTAGAAGATATGAGTACATATTTGCACAAGTTATATAGTACATACTATGCAGTACACAATTAGTTGACTATCTAGATCCTTGTCAACCAAAATATATATTGCATGACAGTTACTGCAACCAATTAGCAGAGTTATTTGCCTTGAGCTACACAAGCTCCAAGTTTTGAATTTCTGAGGTTCAAGTTTTCTCATAATTTCCAAAAGAGAATTTTTTTACATGTTAGCCATCAATATGTACAGAGAAAAATTCATATAAATCCACTACCAATTGATACCAGAATGTAACAATTTTAAACTCGATGACAACTTTCAAGTTTCAATCATGTAATTCATCACAACAGCAATACAATGGCAGATTTTTCTCGTCTCTATCTGTGATAGAGAAACAAAGAAAATGGTAAGTGAACCTACCAGTACTGGTTATACAATACGAATGAGTCAGTTGGCACTTTCTTGCCGTCATCGTTGCGGTTCCAGTGGTAAATAGCATGTGTTCTATTTTTTATCTCCAGTGTGGAGTGTCCATAGCTGGCTTCACGAAATGCAGAGTATTCTGGCTGAGGATCCATAAATCTGTGCAGCATATTTAATAGATGGTAACCAAGGATATCAGCCTCCTAAGAGGATCAAATCTTATGCACAAAGGTTTAAATATAACCCGAAATGATAAAAATCAAATGAATAAAATAAAAACAAATATGTTGTTAGATTACCCTTTTTTAAAGGACATTAAATGCCTATACACGACAAAGTGGTTTGTTTAATTTACCTAGAAGCAAGACCTTCTTGATTTCCTCCATCTCCGACCGTTATATACACAGGTGCTGATTTGTCAGCTACGGGATACCGGTTACCGCTTGTTATGTTGTAATCTACATTGGAGAATCGATACTGAAAGCAGCACAGAAACATTGGACACATAAGAATCCACTGAGACAACACATCACAAAATAATCATATTCCCTAAGCTAGCAGCAACAAAATAACATGCAACTTCATGTATTATGCAAAGACCTAAACATGAACAGGGGGTGAAAACCATACCGATCTTTCATAAGCATGGACATGGCCAGCAAAGATCATATCAACCTTGTACTTGATGAACCAGCTCTCGAAAACCACTCGCATGCTTTCACCTTCCATATAGTGAGCATCATTACTGTTGTAGAGTGGGACATGCATCAGAACAATGAGCCAAGGCGTCTTCTCCCTATCAACATTCTTGAGCTCTTCTCTGAGCCATTCCCATTGTGGTGTGTACTTTACTGTTACGAAATTTATTATATTTTTGTGTTCAAAAGAAAGCAAACAACACTTTCAAAAGACGACTAGATATATGGCAGTGACTTTTTCAATCCAAACAGAAATAGCTCTCACAACCAATATCTATTTTTCTTTAGACTACAAACATGAGAAGGTAGGTCTTCAGTCTTCACCATATTTAAAAACAAACCAGCTACAATCTAGCACTTGAGCCCCAAGGTAGAGAAATAAATATTTTTACTTTATCATTTTTATCTGTTTCCTTTTTCGAAAAATAGTTCTTTGCTGCTTATATTGATAGCTGACCTGACTCCATCGGGACATTTTTGCTTATCCTTAGTGATTCGTTTCTTTCATTTACGTTTCTTTTTTAGTGATCAATATTCAATAGCACGTGTTTGCCATGAAGAAGAAATAGTGCTAATAAATGCAGTACATCTTGCATTGTTTCGTAGAAGAAGAGAAGCAAAAACTTTAGTTACTAACTAAAAATTTCAAGTTGGTGCACAAAAGCTTTTTTACGCCTATGAAGAACCTAATTTATGTAACATAGTTGTCAATCACGAAGTAACAAAGATTCATAATTAGATAAAGAGGAGATTAGTTACCAAATGGTGAATAGCTGGATAGTACAATTATATGGGCAGATGCACGCCTGAATGCATACCAAAGGGGGCTGCTGCTCTTGGATGCCAAATAAGGAGTAGAATATCGTTGAAGATAGGACTTGAAAGGAACAACTTCTCCCTGATCAAAGTGGATTCATTTAAAAATATTAAAGATAAGTTTTTAACCTTAAATGTGTGTGAAGTTTTCAAGATGGGTGTCAGGAGAAAATTGAAGTTTTATACTAAAAGATACTTCACAGAGGTCAAGTTAATACAGCAAATCTGATGAACTTTTTCTTCAGTGTATCGTATGAAGTGCGACTCACTTCTCGCGAATGAAAAAAGGAACAGCTTTTTTATTTACAAAACATTTATTTTTTTGCCACTTGATATTTGGGATATCTTAAGCTGCCTTCCAATGGAATAGAATAGGGTTTTCTCCAAAACTATAGGATTAGGGATAGAAAAGATGGCATAAACCAGAAGATATATAAATAATGCAAAGTCGAATTTGGTAAGCGAGAATACATCAATTCAGCTTTTCCACGTTACAACTAACTAGAATATGTTACTCAGAGACTTAATAGTATGCTGTCGAGGACAATGGTCATGGATAACACCGAAAAAGGAATAAACCAGTCCAGACATAGTAGTTAAGAAGAAAAACATGCACATGTCTCTCATACTTTACAATGTCATAAATGGGAGAACTGAAAACCATGGAAATGATTTATTATTTTACTGGTCCAGAAAATAAATTCAAAAGAAAATAGAACATTACCATGTAGGGCATGTACTCTATTTCATGATTTCCTGCAGACCACATCCATGGCTGATATGCTGTACTCCTTTCAACAAATCGGCCCCATGTATCCCACCGTAAACCAACATCAGTGTACTCATACCTATCAGCATAAGAAAGATCTCCAACAAATAGGACAGTCTGTGCTCCACTCTCTATATAGTGCTCAAGAGTGGAAAGAGAATTAAATGTTTGTCCCAAATCACCTACAATATAGATACAACTATTCATTTTGGAGAACAACAATTATGAAAATCAAAGCAAAAAGAAATCCGGATAGATAACAGTTTATGAAGTAGAAATAGAAAGAGGCTACAATTAAAAGGATGCAAAAAAACTATCTTCTAGTAGAGCATATGTAGGGAAACAAACAACTTGCCAATGATCCCAAATTTGTAGGGGGAATCTGGTCCAACTTTGGGAGGTGTTTCAAACCAAAATTCTCGAGAGGATTCCCCACTTCCAATTCTGTAGTAGTATTTAGTATTATACTGCAACGTAGAAATAATTGAATCAAGTGAATATATACATTCAACACACGGTAAGATGAGAACTTCATACATGTGTGATTATTCGAAAAACGAAAACACATGTTATCCTGTAAGTTAGACTCTTCTTTTAAATTTATTTCACTTTTGACATTGCAAATGTAATACCAGTGATGATATTTCTACTCTCATAATTTGAAACAATTACCTCAAGGCCTTCAACAAGACAATGATGAATGTAACCAGACTTGTATTTGTAGAAAGTGTAATTTGAAACTGTGCCTTCTGCAGTAGCTTCAAATTTATTCTCTGATGTGCCAAATTGTACATGGTTGGACCCTGGTTCCTCTGGGGTCACCCATGAGATGATTACTGCTTTTCCATCATAATCACCTTGTGTGATATGCACCTACAGTGGAAATTAATAGTGCAGCAAATGATAAGTTTACAACACTGATGTGATGAATTCGATGGCCAAGTAAGCCATCTCTAGATCAAGTGAAAAATTTCTACCGCTGGAATCATTTTCATATGTAACCATAGGCATCACTGCTTCCACTAGTGTGTACACATTTCTAGAGCCTATTTGGACTGGCTAATATTAGCTTATCTACTTGCATAAGCACTTGAAAGACTGTTTGTGAGAGCTTAAAGTAACAAGCTTATGACATGTCCATCAATTCAGCTAAATTACATAAGTTTTTTAGGATAACTTATAAAAACAACTTATAACTTATATGAAAACAATTTGACTTTATTTTATTTTTTGTTACAGAGTTTATACATAAGCACTTATATGATAAATGTTTATGGCTTTATGCTATAGCTTATAGTGCTTAATTAAGTTGTTTATCCAAACAGAACCCTAGTATGAAATGAAGACTTGCTTATTAAAAACCACAAGGTTCTTAGATGAGCTGGTAAATATGTTAGCCATATCCGTTTCTTCAATAAAGAATAAAGTATTAAATAAAAGTCATAACTTGAGAATAAGAAACTGCTTCACATGTCAAATTTGAGTCGTGAGGCATGGGATCCTCATCAACAAGAGTATGATCAATAAAACATCAGGGAACAGTTAATAAATTTAAATCAAAGATGTTATTTTTGTGGTAAGACATACTTGTTGAGGTGCATTATAACCCTTTGGTACTGCAAATGCTTCGTGATTAGGTGGGATGTCAACAGATGGCCACTCTGACCTAACAAAAGAACTAGTGATCCCTGCAGATCCATCTCTGATAGAGCTGAAGAATACAAAGGTAGCAAGAACAAGATGAAGCAGTAAGGGCTTCATCCTTGTATCTATAATCATAAGAGTGTTTTCTTTTATCAACCTACAACTGAGTCTACTCTACCTGCATCAAACAATCTCAATGATAATCATTCAGTACTGTACAATATGGTATACATTTTGAAGTAGATCATATAAAAATTACTGTATATTTCGAAAGAGGGGGATGAAAATTTATATGGCTAATGATCAACTCTACGTAATGCTATGTGAAGCTGATTTAATTTAATTTTGGTTGGATCCAATGATGATAAGGTGTAGTAGGCAATGACTTTGACATATGAGTAACATTTCCGATTATCAAAATAAAAAATGAATCATAATAATAAAAACGGAGAATGATAAGCAAAGGTTCACACAAACAAAATCCTAATTTCTATTGAAAACTTCATGTAGAGAGAGAGGGTTCCGGTTACCTTAGCGTGAAATGAAGCATTCGCAGAAGCGAAGTAATGATGATGGAGGCAAGCGTCGATTATAAGGAAAGAAGTGGTTGGTAATGGTATGTGACTATTTGAGGTCATGGTTTACGTCGAAACTTGGATCGGACGCGTGTCTCTATCCTATTGGTTCAAACACTCCCACATGCTCTGTCGCGCTTTGTCTGTTACAGGGTGGCGGGTGTTGTGATGGGACTAAAATATATTTTCTTTTTCAGAAAAATTATAGTAGTACCATTCAATAGACTGTTATTTTTTAAAAATTATTTTATATCAATTTATTGAACCACTTAATCTTTTAAACGTATGGGGATTGTATTCGGTACCACATTATTCGATTACACATCGACCCCAAATAATGGTTAATGATGGCTGACACTAACTCGATGTCAAACAAGACCATGTTTGGACATTAGCTCACAAAAAGAAGAGATCAAATATTAACTATATAAGCTAAAGGATAGAAAGTGACAAAACAAATTTTTTACAGATACTTTCAAATATTAACTGCCATTAGAATTTTTCTAAGCTATGTGGACTCCGGTGACAGATTTTGCGTTGTTGCTAATAACATATACATATTTTACATTCAAAATACGTTTATCAATGTTTAGTGTTTATAAATATTTTTATCAGAATAAAAAAATATCAATGAAGTCTTCAATTTATTGATTTAAGGGAAATATATATATATTAATTTTTTTTAACAAAATTAACAAACTTTGAATTTTTATAATGATAAAAATATTGTATGAATTAAAAGGTCTCATTCCTACCTCTTCTCTCCCAATTTGTCTTCTTTGTCGCCGTAGAACGCCTTAAAACTAGGTTTAGCTTCCTGATTGCCTTAGCTTTTATCTTTGATTCCCATTGCTTTGTGATCTTGAGGTTACACACTTCCTAGGTGCCAAGAATTGGTCGGCCTTAATCACCCCAATTCGTGTCTTGTTGGGGAGATACTTTAAACACAAGTCAAAGGTCGAAACCACTACGACTAAATCATTAAGACCCAATCGACCAATGATAATGATAATGATAATGTTATACGAGGAGTTCGTGTCTACCACCATGAACTTCACATGATAATCACTCTCTAGAAGAAAACAAGTAAAGATGTCATCTGTTAGTTTTCTATTGAAGTCCTTTTACTAACCTTTAATGAGGAAAATAGAATCAGAAGGATAACATGACAGGTATGGCATGCCTTCATATTTACACACATTACTTTGGTATACAGTTCAATGAACTAACACATTTAAAACATAAGTTCAATACAAAATTTCCACCACAAAACTAAGAAATGCAAGGAAATCAATTGGCTAAACTCAGATATCATCCTTGAGTTATGGAACCAAAAAGATCATGGTATGCGCGCTTAGGAACATCAGGTCGAGCAACTATCTCCACAACTTTGTAAGATGCCTCAGGATAAGCCAATGATTCCACAGCCACTTCTGCAACTTGATCTCTGGATATGGAACCTTCATAAAGAGTGTCCTAATACAAAGAAAATTAAATAATTCTACATTTGTTCTACAAACATATAAATTTAGATTCTGTTGTGGAAATGTAATAGAAAGTGAGAAATTTAAGCAATGTACCTCACGCTCCATAACAACATTTCCGGTTGGAGGTTCGTTTTTCAACCCTCCAGGTCTAATTATTGTATAATTTATACCGGATTTTCTGATATAATTTTCGGCCTGTAATTTTGCCACTAAGGTGAGTCCAAAAACATTGAGAAAGATGTAGGCTGGATTGAGTAGCTGTCCCATAGCTGCTCCATTGACTAAAATGGAACTTATAAGAATGAACCGGTTAACGTTGACTTTCCTACATGCTTCAACAAGGTTTACAGTGCCAAAATTGTCAACCTGCATAATATATTACATTATCATAAGAAACTGGTTAAAGCATTTTATTACAACCCAAGAGAGAATAATCCATTGCTGATTTTCTTCATAAGTAGATAAGTTTTCTTATGCTCAGATGTTATTTATATGACATATAATGTTTAGTATTACAAACATCTTATCCCTTAACTAGTGAAGAATATAAACTTTGAAAGTCTTAATTCATGAAAGAGAGTGCACAAGACACTGCATTAAGTTAGCAAATCATAGAATAAATTTTTTCTTTATCAACATCTTCAACTCTAATATCCAAAATGATGTCGGTTACTAAAACAAAGCAAATGGAAGCTATTGAAAATGAAGAAACAAATATCCTGATTATATCAGTGTTGCTGTTTAACACACAAACCAGATGGAAAATAGGGAATCAAAATTTTCAACAATGAAAGATGTATATAATGTAGTTAACTTCAAAAGTAACAAACAACTTCTCCAAAATTTATACTATCGAGTATTCAGAATAAATGAAACTATGTTGAACTAACTATCACCCTAAGTTCACGAGATCAATTATTTCTTCGAGGTCATTCATTAATCAATGTCAGCTGATTACAAACCTTCCACGGAGCAAGCAAATCCCACCCTGGTCGAAAGCCTGTGGCACATACAACTGCTTCTGTATCCTCACCAATAGCTTCAGCTAGCTTATCAGAAGCATCTGTGACATCAGCTCTCACCTGCATATGAACTCGGTCACATACACCAAAGTACACATTACCTGATTAACATTAACACCAAACTACTTATCAAATCACTTATGCACACCCAACCAGTATTAAATCAGAGTTATAGAAAAAGGAAACCTCATTTGATATCTAGGGCATGTTTGAAATGACTTATTTGAGCTTATGGAAAAAGCCAATGTCATGCCAGTAAACTACTTTCAGCTTATTTTCATAAGCTTTCTGTTATGATCCTAGAGGCCCAAATCAATGCCAAACCTAAAATGGACTGATGTGGTGACTCAGCTAGATTCTAGAATAAGCTTGTTAGCATTCTATCACTTCTTTGTTAGTAAATTCAGGCATTTCCTCCTGATATATAACCTTGTATTGACTGATGACATTATCATGAATGAAGAAATTAGTCACTATCCTTCTCTTATTATTTTCTTAGGAGGTCTATGCACCTCGAAGCAGAGTTAATTCTATTTTCCACTTCCCCACACCTAACATTGGTGCTTTCATTTTCAATCTTTCACCCGCTGAATCCATTTCAAAGCTGGTGATTCCTGTGTTTGACCGTTAAATAGATGCATACTGGTGGGTGCTTTGCATTGATTTGGGCCTCCAGGATAGCTTGTGAGAATAACTTATAGCTTATATAAAAACAATTTGATATTATTTAATAATTTGTTATAAAAGATAGCTATGGCATAAACATTTGTTTATCCACACAAGACCCAAATTGCTCATAAAATCACTTATACACATACACACTCAATCACAATTAAATTAAACTTCCTTATAAAAAAAAGGGCAACCCAATTGATACATAAAAGTGGGATTAATCTTAAATTGGCCTATTTTATAATATAGTAATGTGAAAGGAAACTTACAAATTGAAGAGATGGGTTGTTGTTAGAGGAAAAGGTGGTCCTAGCCTTGTCCAAGTCTCTAACCCCAGCCTTAACAGCAAAACCCTTTGCAAGTAACTGTTGAACAATTCTTTTACCAGTACTACCAGTTGCACCAGCAACAAAAATTTTCTTCTTCACACTCAAATCATCTTGTGCTTTCTCTACCACCTCTTCAGAGATTTCACTTCCTTTCATCTACTAATTCAAGAACAAAAATAAAGAGCATCATACAAAAACACGAAAGATTCCATCAACATGCATGACGTGTTTTGAAGAAACAAAAAACTTAACAAGAGGAAGATGACATGTGATTTTTTGTTAGTTACCTTTGCGAAATTGAGGAGGGAAATAGAATTAGCTCTGAAGGAAGATGATAGGGTGAATCGGTGAGTGTGGAATATAGGATTTCTTGCAATGAGAGGAGCAGCCATTGATGTTCTGCTACTGTGAAACGCAGTTTTGTTGTAATTTTTAGGCTACCAAACAAGACGCTACCATTCTGCCACGTATCCAGACACCAACGTGTTAAGCAAGTTTATTTTTAGTTTAGTGCTACTGCTAAAGATACTTTGCCAAGCAAAATCAAGTTTGTTTTTATGTTTTCAGAATTATTTTATGAATTTAATTTATATATAAATGGTAAGGAATTATTTTTATGAGAAAGCTATAATATATTATGGTAAATGAATTTAAATTATGTATAAATGGTAAGGAATTTTATATTAAAAATCTGAATGTGATTTTCTTTTAAAATATATTATATGTGAGTGATATAAAACTTTCAATAAGATTTGAGATCACTTGTGATGTATATCTTGGATGGATTAAAATGAATTAAATTTATTTTTAAAAGCATTCAATGATATACAAGATAATAAGAAACATTTTTTTTTACTAAAAACAAAATATATTTATTCATTCAAAATTAAAAAAAAATATTAATAAAAAATAATACAAATTTGTTAAAAATAAAATTATATCAACAAAATCATAATATTTATGCTAATAACATAGAAGACAAGATAAAAATTATTATATCTTTGAATATGTAATGTTGACAACGCTAAAAATATTAATTAAAGCTATCAACATTTTATCATAATAAAAAAAAACAAAAATATTACATCAAAATGATAAGT
>JBBPBT010000347.1:512408-564882 GCA_037974875.1 Cicer bijugum | reverse complement strand
TTCTTCTTCTTCCCATTCTGTTTTTTTTTTCTACCACTGTTTTTATTTTCCTTCTTCTTCCACAGTTCCACTTTTCTTTCTGTTTTTATGATTGTCCCTTTATTTTTGTGTATTTTATTTTTGCTATTTTTTAGTAGGTTTGTCTATTGTTTGTATTTTATGTTTAGTACTTTAGTCTATATATTGTTTTTGGTTTTCACAATAGCGCTCATCCCGCTAACCGCAATCCCGCTATCCCATTTTTGGGGTTAGACGCTCCGCGCCGCTATCCGTGACTGACAACATAGCTAAGAATTGGGAGGAGGGATGAAAGATTGAAACTCCTAGGATCGTAACACAAGTCGAGGGACCCTACCTAAAATGCAAAGTTATACTTACACATAGATATATGCATAAAAACCAACACTAAAAGAAAATGACATCTAAATCACAACACTAAACTAACTTAAATTAAAATTTTCTAAAACCCAATAATACAACTCATAATGGGTCACATCACAACTCACAATCATATAACACCTAAATTATACTTACACAGACACACAAAAATAATATTAACATAGATAAGGAAAATAACCTCATCACAATATTAAACTATAGTTCAATTGAAATTCATAATCATAAGTAAATGTAAGCATCATAGTAACAAAGCAAATGTATTAATTTTGTAATATTGTCTAATTAAATATGTTTTTAATATTCCAAGAACCCGGGTGAAAGCATCGCGATACCTACTACTAATCTCAAAAGGCAGCCTATGAAGAAGCATATGTAGCATTGTGTAACTCGAAGGAATTGGTTTTCACTAAAGAACTATTTATCTGCAGGGCTAAGCATGCATGGAATAATACAGCAAAACAAGATCCCTATAGTAGTGCCCATTGAGACCTTTTCTCTAGAGAAGTTATTGAAGTGCATTTTCAAAAATTATACGGAAACAGAAAAATCAGGGTTATACCTTGCTCATTAAAATCTTCCCGCTGACGCTCTTCCTCATAGAAACTATTACTGCCCGATAATGGTGTCGGCGATACCAACGATTTAGACAAAATCTGGGAGAAAACCCAATCTTTAAAACCTTTCATCCTACCTACTGCAACATATGAAAAGAAAACTCCATAACTCAACATACAACTAAAAAAACATCTAACTTAAAGCTAAGAGCCACAGATACATTTTTTATTTTTCTTAAAGTGAAAATAAAACATCTAAACATACTAGTAATAAACCACAGGATTTCTTCTTGTAAAGGGATCCACAATTAAATTTCCATTTTTGAAAGGACTCAATAGATAAGCACAAAATCATAACCATTTCAATCAATTTATTTCTCAAGCACTTGTGTTTAAACACTTATGCCGCCGTGATTTTGTCAATCCCTTCGTGAAACCAAACACGCACTTAATTGACAAGTATCGGTGCAACTAACGAGCATGACAATAACCAAAAGAAATATAGAAATTATTTAAATTCGACAAAGAGTTTTAGAAATTGAAAGAAAAAAAATTGAAAAGAAGAAAAGCAAGTAGTTCACCTAAGATATAGTACATGAAATTGTTGGAGGTGCTGACATTGATAACTAGGTATCAAGCACAAGAAAATATGGAGGCAAGAGAACAAGTTATGGGACAGTTAAATCCCAAGAAGCGTTTTCGTGGGGAACCCTAATCTTGGAGAATGGGGAAAAGAGCGGAGAAAAAAAGAATCCAAAGGTGAAGGTGAAATAGGTGTAGTACGAAAAAGAGGATTTAATGATAACGAAGAGAATGAAAACATTAGAGAAGAGATTACGGGATAAGACAGAAAACGACGAACACGATGGATTGAATGATACGATACACACCTTACCTTACTCTATTTTAATTTTAATATTAATTCGTGATGATGATGGTAAAAACAAAAACTGGCGCTACTAAGAATATGACCCACACGACAAAACTCAAGACTGAATGGAAAAAAATAAAATAAATATATGGAAAAAAATAAAATAAATATGTCAGAAGTGGGATTTGAACCCACGCCCTCTTTCGAACCCAGAATAAATGTAATGAAAGTTAAATTAAATGTAAGGTTGAGTAAGTAAAAAATAAAAACGACTCCGCTGGGGATCGAACCCAGAATCTCTGGTTCCGTAGACCAGCGCCTTATCCATTGGGCCACGGAGTCTTTGTTGTAATTTTTATCATGTAACGTTTATAAATGAGTCATGCTGGTAGCATTTGATCAATACTCAAACTTTAAATTAAATGTAATGAAAGTTAAATAGTTTTTTATGTTATCGACATAGCAAGACACGACTTTCCTTCAATCCGGGAAAAGCTTTCACACAAATAAAATTTGTCTCAACTCTAATAGTTATGTTGTCACAATTGCTTGTCTCTTTTCTTAAAAGAATCTCTATTTTATTGTAAGTCGGTAATTTTTAGAAAAAACTTTAGTTGAATTAAATACATTTTTTTTTTTTAACTTTTGAAATTTTTATTATTCATTTTTTAAAATTTGAAGTTCAACCACGTTATTTAGGATCTATTTGTTGGAGAAAATAAATAATATAATAATAAAAATAAATATTTAAGAAAGAATAATTGTCATGCAGTATTAATTCAAAATTACATATACTAATAATGTGTATCAATTAAATCATTTAAATATTATCATAATAAATCTTTTAATAATTATATTATAAATCTACAAATTTATATTATTTTTCTCCTACTTTTAAAGCAATTGAATAGAATGATTAAATTTAGGGACTTATTATTATATTTCTAGTTCAAAACCAAATTGAATAGAGAATGATAGTTTAAAAAATAAATTAATAATTTATTCAATTGATTAAAAGTTTATTATCTCTTGCTCTCTTCTAAATTAAATAAACACTCATCTATTTTTATTTCTTACTCTCTTACTCTACATTATATATATGTTTAATTTAACAGTGAACGATAAAAAAAAATAAAAATTTAAATGGTTGTGTTTGATTAAAATAAACAAGAGAAATTTTAAAATGAATTATACTCACTCCCTTATTTCCCAATCCCAAAAATAAAAATTGGAGGGGAAACAAATTTCTTTCTTCCCTTCCAAGTTCCAACCAAATAGAACCTGAGATTTGTCCTCTCCACCTTGAACCAAACAAACGCTCACATTTAAAAAAATTACAGAGTGAAAGCACGAAGAAGAATAGTTACCATCATAAAAAATAATAATTAAAAAAAGTTGAAGGGTGCAGCCCAATCTCTCTCTCTCTCTCTCTCTCTCTCTCTCTCTCTAAAGCGCCATCTTCTTCTATCAGTTTCCGCCCCCATTATTCTCTCAACTCCTCATCTGTAAGCGTGCTGCAGGAATCGTCAATTTCTGTGAGTTGTGTTACTGTTTTACTTTCACTTTTTTATTCACCTCAATTTCTCTCAAATTATGCGTAAAACCCTAATCATAGCCACAAATCCGAATCCCCAATTTATCAACGTTCTCATAAAAATCAGAACTCGTTTTTGTTGTGCAATTGAAGGAAGTCGCAGGTTACAACATGAGTTCGACCAACATTAGAGATCTTCAACGCGAATTGGAGAACAAAGCGAACGATCTCAGCAAACTTCAAAAAGGCAAGCTTTACTATATTATTCCCCCCTTACTTATCTATTTGATTCGGGTTACACTCCCTAGTTCCTAAGGCTCTGTTTGGGAGTTTGGAGGGAAGGAGAGTAGAGGAAAAAATAGAGAAACTATTCACTTTTTTGAGATTGTGTTTTTGTAGAGAATGATAAATGATTATCCATAATTAATATATTTTTATTATTGAGAGTATTATAGCAGCATAGATTGAGTTGGAAGAATTTATCAAAGCCTTCTAAACACCCTTCTCGAATGCAATTTTTTAGTTCCCCAAAATTACCATGATTTTGTATTATGGAGAAAAATAACCTCCAAAGCCCTACATTCTTTCTGCTTCATTATTTCTTTTATTCAAAGCCCTCCCATCCTAAACTCCCAAGCACACCCTAAATAATCTCTATTTTTTTATTTGTAGATATTGCGAAGAATCACCAAGTTAGAAAGAAGTACACAATCCAACTTGGCGAGAATGAACTCGTCCTTAAGGTACACTTTTATGTATTTTGGGATAAAATATTTTCTTTATTTTTTTACATTTGCAAATTATTCTTTGTTTAGTGAACAATTATTTTGGTGCTTGAATGTTAGCTTTTACATGTATCAAAATTGTAAAAGTATTACCGAATGTATCTTTTGTTACTCAATTTAGTATGTGTCTATTGTTAGTTTGGCTCTCAAATGTGTCTTCTAGTAGGCAGTTTGATTACTAACTGAAGACATACATCTAGCATTGCACATTTAGGGATCAAAGTAACCGTTTACTTTTCATTTTGCTTTTGCTGTGTGTTTTACTGATTGTTTTATTTTTCATTGTTATTCTTTTTTCTGTAGGAGCTGGATTTATTGAAAGAAGATGCAAATGTTTACAAGTTGATTGGCCCTGTACTCGTTAAGCAAGATTTGGCCGAGGCCAATGCTAATGTCCGCAAGAGGATTGAATACATATCAGCTGAACTGTAAATCTTCTTTTCTATCTTTATTGATGTTAGAGGCTTCTTTAGTATATGATTAATTCATCTTCCCTGAAAAATGACGTGTTTCATAATAATTGAGTTAAAAACTGTTGATATCATACACCCTAAATGCTGTTTATTACGGATATTACATTATCTAGATTTAATGATCACTTCAAATTATTGTATGTTAACTGTTGCTGTCATAATTGAAGTATTGTTTTGTGATATCTTGCTATTTTTTATTTTTTGTATTATTTGGCTGGGTAAAGAGAGATATTGTTCTAAGATAAAGAATATGCAATTTATTCAGGAGACGAAAGGGCTACAAGTTAACAAGTTTTTCTTCATTGAAACTAAGAATTTGACTATCTCGGTCTCCTGAAGAGTTAATTATCACTTTTTTATTTTATTGCTTCCTATAACTGATGAACTGATTTTTCATTTAAATTATAATCTTATAATTGCTATGGTTACCATATGGTTGATATGAGAAAGAGTTAATTAGTTCATAAGAGAAATATGGTGGTTAAAAGTATGTGCAATGTCTATCTATTATATTTAATTTTTTTCCTGAAGTAATTGACATTAAGGAGGGGAAATGCTAATCCAGTAAAAGTTGATTAGTACTGAGGAGTTTGGAAAGCTTGTAGGAAGTCAAGGTTCAAATCTTTATGCTGCTACTGTACAGAAATAAGGATGAGAATGGAAATGAGAAACATTGAAATTGTTTTATTTGAATTGTTGTTTACATATGCTACGCTGCCCTTCATTCTAAGTAAAGGAAAGCCCCACCCAATTTATAAGATTCCCACCGTTTGAAGCATAAAAAGAGTTTGTTTCTATGACCAGAATCTCTAAGAATGAGGCCTCAAGGCAGGAGGAACCTTAATTTTGTGCTAAAACTTGCTTCAATCTTTGTTATAGGAAGAAACTCCCTGTTTGGAAGGTGTATGTTTGGAGAAATAGGAGAAGAGCAGAGGATTAGCCTTCTTGGTCTATGAAATAAAGATATAGGTCCTTGTAATAGATAATTAACTTTGGTTAGTTAGTTTCGGAAGATAATGAAGGGAATAAAAGGGAGGGACAAATAACAGTAAATGCGTGTAGACAGTAGGAAGAGGAGAGTTCAAGACTCTCAAATAGTTGAGTCAGTTCTTTCATTTAGTTCAGTACAAAATTATTTCCATTCTTTTATCTCTCTTCTTTCTATATAGTTGCTATCAATCTGGTATAATAGCTCCATCGAAGAGCGGTGGGTATTAAATTTGCTGGAAATATATATGGTTTTGACAAGAATGGAGGCCAAATTGGAGTCACTCAAGAGGACCATAGTGAGTTGGAGCCAAAGTCAAGAAGGAACGGGTGCACGTCTCGCAAGGCTGGAACAGATGATGGAACATTTGATGACAACAATGGGTGTAAATATTCAGAGGTGTTGGTAATTGGTATCTGACCCAACACTGTTTCACCCCCAGCATTTGTAAGCCCATTCCAGCTTCCTTTATTTCTTGTAGTTTGTTCCCTACCACTCGTTACATTCATCAGTCATTGTCAAGACTGGGGTCCCAACATTTGCATGATGTGGACTCAACCCTGAATTCCCTACTTGAGTCTGGCTAAAATACCCGAAGTACTGGTCGTCCAGCAGGCAGATCACCTGGGAAGTCAGCCTCTCAAACTCCTCTTGCAGCTTCTTCATTCTGACGTGTCTACTAGACAAAAATATGCTCCTCATGGGTTTTGTAATTGAATTTTCAGGACTGCCTTCCTGTGTTTGTCAGTGATACAATCAACCTCTCTTGTTGCCTCTCCGCTTTCAGTTGTACTGCGATGAGAGTCAACCTGATGCTATCCATTTCTTTCTTAGAGCCAATACCCTGGCCTTCATTTTCTTTGGTGGCATCCGATTCCTCAATGTGCTGATCTTCAATGAAGAAACATCTTCCCTTCTCGCTAATCTGGCAGGTCAGACCAGTTTGACGGAAACCAGAAGTAACATAACAAATAAAAGCATGGAAAATGCTTCATTGTGGTACTATTTCTTCTACCATAAACCTGCCGCATATTGGGCATCGTCAGCTGCTGAGTTATATACTCATTTGTAGCACTCGTCACATTGAAAGTCCTAACATTACCCAAATGTGAAGATAGTTGGGAATTGGCAGCAGGCGTTCAAGAAACTTTTCCTCATTTACACCTCAGGGACAAGGTGGATCTTTAATTTTTGAGGGGCTGTGGGAATATTAATAGGCGGGAGTTTTATGTTCGGAGAAATAAGAAATGGGAGAGGAGTAGATGATTGAACCTTCTGGGTCAGTCAAATAAAGTTACAGGTCCTTTTAATAATAGGTCACTAACTTTGGTTGGTTTGTTAGCTATGAAGTATAGATAATAACACAAACATCCGACACTGACACTGATAATAATTAGAGAAAATGAATTAATTGAATATAATTAAGGCGTCGGTGCCGGGTTGGTGTTGAACATTAACACATGTAGGACACTGTGACACCTTCGATTAGATGTGTTGTAGAACTTTCATATGTTATTACATTAGTATTGCCTTTCAAATTTTATATACTAAAATGTCAGGGTGTATTTGAATATCTAAGTTTAAGTGCTACAGTAAACAAATGATACATGAAAATACCATCTATCGGGTCATGCTTAGAATATCTAAGCATGAAATAGGCAATTGACGCCCAACAATAAAACTTGTCAAATTCTTGTGACATGGCCAGACACACCACCCTAACCAACATCTATCCTCATTGTTTTCTCCCTTCACCTCATTGTGATACTGTTTCATTGATGATGGTTTTCCACAAGTTTTAGGACATCTTTTTAGATTGTTGTTATGGTTTGGTTGGTTTTCGTATCTTCAGCACAAATATTATTATTAATACACATAAGTTTATATGGCCTTTGTGTGTCAGGAAGCGTCTTGATGCCACCGTTCAAGATTTGGAAGAGAAGCAGAAAAGCAAGCAAGAAACGGTTTGTAACTAATACTTCTCATTGGCTTTTAAATAATTTCTCGTAGAAAATAATTTCAGAATAACATTTGGTAGATCCTAGGTAACTAGATAGGCCTCAACAGAATTACATTTAGTGGGTCCCGTGTCTTATAAAGTGACCCTTATTTTAGGCAATTTTCTTTGGCTAATAGGATATAAACTCCGTCCCTAAATATAAGACCCTCCTTGACAGTTTTTCTTGTCCCTTTTATAAGACCCTATTTGAATTTTCAATGCATTAATTATTTTTTTACTAACATACTCAAATAATTTACATTTTTTTCTTCAATCAACAATAAATACTATAATAGAAACATAAATTAATTCTCTCTCTTCAAAGGTAAATTTGTAAAAGAAATATCAATTCTTATCGAATTTAAAAGTAGTAGTATTATCCACTTAAGTTTTGTGATTTGTTCAATGGACTCCTATATTTAGGGACAATGGTTGTACTTCATATGGGATAAAGGGTGTATTAATTAGTCTTTCTACTTAAAGAGAGGTGATTATGTGTTGATATGAGTTGTATACTACTACTCCCTTTGTCCCACAATTCATTTGTACGTAAAATTGTCAAAAAACGAATGATCATTTCAATTTTCAATTATTTCCTCGATTAATAATTCCTGCGTCACTTCCAAGTCAATATCTTCAACTTTGTATTTATGCTAATGGTGAATATATCAATACTTTATAAGTCTAAAGTAAGTGTTATTCTCTCTCTCTCTCTCTCTCTCTCTCTCACTCATTTATACATTTTTTTTAAAAATGATTAAATTCATCAAGTGGGAGAAAGTATAACATTTGCAAAATGTGATAATGATAGTAAAATGTCAAAGGTGAAATAATGCATTTAAATAACAGTTTGAGTCGTCATCTTGCAGATAATGAAATTGCAACAAAAGGCGCAGTCTCTTCAGGCTGGGAAAGGCAAGGCATAGTTATCTCTGCAGATTGTTTGAGCATTGTATTGTAATTTTAACTTGCATAGGTGGCACATTAGTTATTGTGCTTGTTTTATTTTCCAAAGTAGCTTTTTTGATGTCAAAGTAAGAACGAGTAGCAGCCACTATCGCATGCTAGTTTTGCTCAAACAAACACACTTTTAGATTGATGTTCAGACTTTTGTCTCACTGTTATTGTTTAAATTTACTTTTTGCACTTGCAAATATATTAGCTTTTTTCTTTTGATCTAATAACTAAAAGCGAAAGAAATTGTTATAAAAAAACTAAAAGCCACGGTATAGAGATTCTTTTAGTGTTTTCGATATTTAGAGTACTAGCGGTAAAATTGATTTAGATTGAGAAAAGGTATTTAAGCTTTCTATTATTTATTTTTGTTATCTTCTTCCATACTTTTATAAAATTTCCAATACGTTGGTTGAACCATCTCTTACTCGATTTAAACTATATATTTGAGAAGCATAGTGGAGGGGATAAAGAAATTAATCCGAAGAGTTTACTTCGAGCAGCAACCTATTTCCTCCTGGACAAGTGTTGAGTTTGATTTAAACTTGGGAGAAGGTTCTAAGATATGCAAGGTTGTAAAGCAGAAGGAGTTTGAGGAGGTAAACAAAGAGGTGTTTGAAAAGTGTAAAAGGCTAATCATCCCGTGCTTGCAAGATTCAAAGATAAAAGTTGAGATTATAAATGATGTGATAATTGTTGGTAGATGTTGTCATATACCAGGGGCGAATAATCTTGTTACTATAATGTGTACATTTTTTGTTTGACTTTTATTTTTCTTTGTTGAGATATAAGCCGTCATAATTCATTAGTTGAATATTTTCTTTAAAAAAATCAGTCACATCTCTAATAACCTGATTCTCATGACAAGCAAATTAAAAAGCAAAACTTTAAGAAATGGTGAAGAGATTAGTTATATTTGATGAGCTACATTCCAAACTTTGCACTTGTAAAACTTTTTAATTTAACATATAAACCAATTTTAGGGAGCATACTTTGTTGCTAGGGTAGTAATGCTGTCTACAACTGTGGTAGACTAGAGAAGAGTTTTAAATATTCTGACTTGAATTTTCTTTTACTATAGTATGTAGGGTAAAGGATTCTAAAACATATACATGTTTCTGAAAGCTGAAAAGCTAACCTTGTGACTAACTGACTATGCTTCTAATCCTAGAATCCTATTTAAGAAGATAGATCGAATCAATAAAGTAAATGTGGTAGATGAGGTGGTAAACATAAATGGTGATTTTGATACTCAAGTTTCTAACCTTTTCAATAATCATAATCAGCAAAATGAATTACGATCATAAAATAATTGAATGGGGGAATAATTTCAACAAGAAAACAAGTCAACTGATAACTACCATTCCATCAATAATGTCTAAGAAAGAACAAAACTTTTGAATATTACACTTATTTGTTAAACTAATAACTGTAGATAAGTTTGAGTTGAGATCAATTTGTGAGTGGAGCTGGAGAGGCAAGCATGTGCATTTGTTGTACCAAAAAATCCAGAGTTTATTTGCCAAACTCCCATATAACCCCACCATCCTCTACAATACCAAAATAAAAACACCGTCACAATAATTTCAAATTTTAAAACCACATAAGAATAAAAAAACTGATTTTCAAATAGCTAAACTTTTTCATTTGGCCTAGAATATTAGCTTCTAACAGTTGAAATGCATATATATGAGATAATCACAAACCCGAAGCACGATTGCTGAAAATGCATGAACATCAACATATATAATTATGAACACCAATAGAACAGCAAACACATAGTTTGGTCACTGAAAACTTATCAAAGTCTAAAGTAGGAGTAGCAGGCAACACCTAAACAGTCCTGTCTATTGTTACTAAGGCTTCCGGGTGCCAATCCATTTTTGTTAGGCCTATTTCATTACATAGAGAAAAATGTTGATGAACCGGGATGGAAAAGTTCAAGAGGAAGTTTCAATGAAAGCGGCAAGTATTGCACCAATTTCGATTATACCCCAGCAATAGCAGACAATTAGAAATGGTTTATAAGAAGGCTTTTCTTCAGAAAAAATAGAATGTATTTTATCATGTTCTATTTTATTTGGCGAACACAATAGGACGTGATACAATTCTATTTTTTCATTCCAATTCATTCTATTTATGTTGCACCAACACTTCATGTCGAAGCCGTGCTAGACACTCGTATAGTCGTATGGCACCAACAAGTGAAGCAACATACAATCACTTCTATTTTTTCAAATTACTATCTCTGTCTCTAAGTATAAACGTTTGAAAAAAGACCCTAAATATAAGCCCCCTTTCAAGTTATTAGTTGCTTTTTTCCCCAAACATATCCCTTATTAATATTACTAATTTATCTTGGAAGATGAAAAGTCAAAGTGAATACATTTATATACAAATTGTATTTTGGGAATATTTTCACAAAAAACGAACACATTAAATTCACTACTACTTTTTTAATATATACGTCAAAAATGCAAAAGATGCTTATAAAGACATAGGGAGTATTACTTATGTGTTAGTGTCAGCATCGCGTCAGTGCTTCATACTACTTCATCAATCTAAACACGTTCTAAAATTAGGCTTCTATCATAAACACTTGGGTGTATAAACTATTTTTATAATAAAACTTAAAACAAAGTCCAACTATTTTTATATACATAAGCTATTCTGGAAAACTTATGTAAATTAGCTAAAAACAATTTATAGACATAGCATAAGTTGTTTCCATAAACTCCCCCAAACAATCTCACATGTGATTACATTAATAGATAATTTCAAATAAGTCAATCTAAACCGGCTCTATGAACAAAATGATAAGAAAGCAAAAATATGAATATACCTTTAACTTTCTTGTTGATCCAGGCTTCTACTAGCATACCAGCACCAACTCCACCGGCGATACAGGCAGTACAGAAGAACAAAGCAGAGGGTAGTGGCCATTTAGGTAAGAAATAGTACTCTGGTATCTGCCTAACTTTTCTGGAGAGTCGTTTTTTGAGAGATGGTTGAACATTAGGGTTTTGTTGCATCTCAACACCAACGCCTTTCCAATCCACTCCTTTAAATGGATCTCTTCCATCCTCACTTCCCATTATTCACTTCACACCGTTTCAATTCACAAGTTAATAATTATTATAGGTTATTAACATAAAAATTAAATTAATAGAAAGCAAACAAGCGGAATTGGTGCAAATTTGGAATTAGGGTTTATCACAGAAATTGGGAAAAACTGAATTTGAAAATGGGAAAGTAAAATTAAAGTAAGAAATGTAGTTAGTTAATAAGTTGAAAATGGAGGTAAATGAAAAAGTAAAAATAAAAAAGTAACAACTCACAGAAATTGATGATTCCTGGCGCGGAAAGTGATAGAAGAATGTATCGCCGACGGAAATTAACGATTCGGAGAGAGAGATAATTTTTGTTGCTGATGGCAAGTGCTGTATTTTTATTTATTTTTACTCTGAACGACGTCGTCGAACTTAAAAAGTAAAAAAGACGCGAGTGTGAGCTTGAAAACATAAGAAGTTAGACCGGTTAGTTTGAACTTGGATTAAAGCTTACCACCTTCTCCGTAAGCCCAACTCAATGTCAATTTTACATTACATTTAAAATAAGATCTTTTAACACAAGACTGGAACATACATCAATAAAAAGTGGAAATTAGCTTAAAATGGAGATGTCCTATTAATTATTAAAGGAATAAGCAATCTAGTTTGCTCATAATAAATTTATTCAACTTTTTATTAGCAATGAGTTTAATTGATATTTTTTTTAAATGAATGTTAATCTATTTTGGATCAATTATTGTGTATTTATCATCTAAAATTTGCTCTATAACTCTTAACTACACTATCAAAAGTTAGGTTTTAATAAAATTCAATAGTGTATTTTACTCAATTTTATGTTATCGGAATTTAAGATCCGATAAAAAGTAAAAAAAATGAACAAATATGTAGGATTGAATGAACAATTACCCTCCAAAATATTATATTAACGTGTCGCATGTCCAATACAAATAATAAGTATGCTAGTGTCGCGTGTTCAACACAAATAATAAGTATGTTAATAATTATCCACAATCGTATCCATTATATACTACATAAAAAAAGAGGGAGATATGTCAAACCAACCATATTTTTATTAGGAGCAAACTCCAGAAGAGTAACCAAATCTATTGTGCAAACTCGAGCTGGAGGGAGATTGCAAGTGTTCTGCTTCGCGCTTTCACTGTCTCATTCTATATATTTTTTTTTTCTAAACAACATTGTCGAACTTAAAAAGTCAAAGAGACGCGAGTTTGCTCATAATAAAACTCCTAATAAAATTTATTCAACTTTTTTATTAGCAACAAAAACTCGAGATATACCACAAATAAACTCATTGCTAATAAAAAGTTGAATAAATTTTATTAGGAGAAAACTCGCGTCTCTTTGACTTTTTAAGTTCGACGACATTGTTTAGTGTGAAAAAAAAATACAGAGTGAGACGGTGAAGGCGCGAAGTAGAACACTTGCAATCAGCAACAAAAACTATCTCTCTTTCTGAATCATTTATTTGGATTTTTTTTTTCAAATGAATGTTTTGCAAAATAAAATTCGTTGTTTGGAATATATATTAAGTATTTATCAAACATAAAAAATAGTAAATACATACAGGTCTGCAAAATGAAGGTTGTTCGTTTGTCCATCCGAAGTTTGCTCTTAGATTCTTAACTACAACATTAAAAGTTAGGATTTAATAAGATTTGATAGTGTATTTTACTCAATTTTTTACTACTAGAATTTAGAATCTATAAAAAGTCAAAAAATAAACAAATATGCGGAATTAGATGAACAATCACCCTCCAAAATATCGTGTTGGCGTGTCGCGTGTTCCACACAAATATAAATAGACAAATGAATATCCACAATCGTATTCATTATATACTAAAGATAAAACGAGGGAGATATGTCAAACCAACTAAAAAAAAAAATTGAATAAAACCAAATGGTCCATATTTTTTATTGAAATCAAATTTAGAACTAAAGTCCTCTATTATTTCCATAATGTTGCAGACATTAGACACATCAATATATGTTGCTGAAACAGAAGAAAACAACTAACGATTATGTGGGATATTATGATTTTATTGTTCCTTCTTGAGGAGAGTAACCAAATCCATTGTGTCACCATAACTTCTAATTAGTCCCTCACCACACCAACCATGTTCATCATCATCAAACTTTGTCATCCTTGCTTCAATAACAGGAATTGCAGATTGGTGAAATCCATACATTTCAACAAAAGTAATAACTGTGAGCCTATTTTTATGGTCTATCTCCATGCAGACATTGATTTCTGGAACCCCTTTTGGTGCTTCAGGTATTTCTGTTATTTTGAAATATCCCAAAAGGTGGTTTTCCTCAGCCTTCTGTCCCTCGCCTTCATAGACAACGATCAACGCTGCGGTTTGATTATCATGAATTGTTGTGAATACTAGACGCCTCGTCGTTGGCACTGATGTGTTCCTTGGAATTACAGCGACAAAGTTGTTTCCATTCGCTTGAATTCCAATGGCAAGAGGCGTGAAATGAAAATTTAACATCTCCAAGTCTCCAAATGGATTATCATTACCTAAAGCAATAGCTCCTGCCTCTGCTGCACCACAAAGAGTAGCTTCTAAAGGATTCATACCTTTATAAACTTCCTTTCCTTTGCATATTTTAGTAACAAGACTCTTCACCTTAGGGATATTACAACATCCACCTACAATTATCACATCATTTAAATTCTCAACTTCTACCTTTGCATCTTGCAAGCATTGGATCATTAGTCTCTCACACTTCTCAAACACCTCTTTGTTTACCTTCTCAAACTCTTCCCTCTCAACAACCTTGCATATCTTCAAACCATCTCCCATGTTTAAATCAACCTCGACACTTGTCAGAGACGAGAGCTGATGAATCGCTACCTGGATTGTAACTCGAAGTAAAGCCATTGATTTAATTTCTTTGTCGTCGTGAACATGTTTCTTGAACATGTTTTCAGAATCAGGTAATAAATGATGCATCATATTTCCAAGCAAGTCTTCTTCACCAATAGTACTTCCTACCAAGCCTTTTATTTGGCATTTTCCTTTTGATGTAGCAATAACAGCAACATCACAATAAGCAGCATCCATATTGAAAATGAGAGCAATTTTTTCACTTTCACTGTCCATATCCTCATGAATTGATGCAGAAGCTTGCATTTGTTGCTTTGCATACAACAAAGCTACTGCTGTTGGTTGAGGCATCACTCTGAAAACTTTAAGACCGGCCATTCCACAAGCGCGATGAATTCGGTTTAGCTGCAGTCGACTGAATGAAACCGGAACTGTAAACACTACATATCTTACAGGTCGTTTCAGACGAGTTGCAACCATTTGTCTTAATTCCACCAGAAATTTTCCAAGGAGTTCTACTGAAGTGGTGGATCTCCACACTTTGTTCACAAATGCAGCAATAAAAGGGTGAACTGGCTTAATGTCCAAAGCGTGCACTAGAAATGGAAAGTTTGTACTTGCATTATGGACTATAGGGTCACTATCAATTATATCAATTAAGTGTTTCATTTTAAAAATTGTAGCCTCATCATCATCACGCTCTTTGAAAGTTTCACAAGACCTCTTAATCATCTCATTAATTGTCTCTTTCAAAACCTCCACTTGGGAACCATTCCACACAGAAACACTACATGGTGATGTGCCAATACCAATTCCAATTGCTACTTCAGGAGTAGATGCAGGTTCTGTCATCCTGCATTATTTAAAAGACAAGAATCTTGAGAGTTTTCTACCTAGACAGCATGATGTAAATAGCAACTAACACTAAGAACTCATAGCTTAGACAATTAACACCAAACACTACTCTGTAGTCCTAATATCAAAACCAAACAATCATTGTATAATAGAAATTAGGTTAAGAGCACACATTGAGGAAAATTATGGTAAATTAAGTAACATTCATTTGAAATAAATTATGCAAACTTATTATCTACACACATCTTTAAATATTGTTCATAGATGGTTATGAATCTCTTTATGTAATTTGTTTTTTCATGTTATCGACTAATTGGAAATACAGGTATTTTAGCAGGATTAGGGAACAAATGTTCATCAACCATTATGTATTAAAAAAATTACTAAAGATTGAATTTCTTGCATCCCAATCAATTAATAACAAAACAAGAACATTGATTCATATGGCAGAAGAAGATAGAGTTAACAAACCTGATCAGAGGTGCAAGAGTAGGACAATGTGGAACGAACAAGAGGTGGATTGAAGGTTTCTGTGACTTGAACTTGAAGGAACGTATTAACTATTAAGCAAGCAAAAATGAAACGCTACAGAAGAATATCGTAAGACTAATTGGGAGTACAATTACTATTTATATCATTCTATGTTTGACTGTAAAAAAAATATCATTAATCGTAAATTTAGCATATATAAGTGAAGGGAATATATAGAGTTTATTTATAATTTGTGGCAACACAGATAACTTGGCTTTCTAGTCTAGGCTCAATTATTTATTTATTTATTTATTTTCTTCATTCACCCACCTCCCATGTTTTCAAATATACAAAATTATTTGTTTGGATTTGGATTATGCAGTTCAGACTTTAAAAATACACATTAAATATGTGTATTAGTTGATCCAAATAAAATTTGAGATTTTTGAAAAGACTCGAGAGTGTGAAAAGAAATTTTACAAGATCGAAAGCCAAAGTAAAAAGTAATTTAAAAAAAATTATTAGAAAATTAAAGAACTCTTAAAAATGAAAATGAAATTAAGATTTTAATAAAGGCTTTGGACCTTAGTGTACCGTAATGTCTCCATTCTTTAGTGAAGTTGATCATCTACCTTTCAATGTTTACTCAAAATATACAAAAAATACTAATTGGAGTTTTTCACTATTAAATTCTAAAATTCAGTAAAATGCCGAGAATTGTTGGGGTTGAAAGAACATTCACGTATGTCCACAACTTTAGTCTAGCTATAGGACTGGTCACAATTCGAGTGATATATTTGAAATAACTCTAAAAATAAAATTATTACTTTTTCTGAAAAGAACATTTATTTTAAAATAAATTTTCTTTACAAATGAATCACTTATTGTCGAACGAAGCGAATAATTTTTATCGATGCAAATGCAAAACTCGTTGAAGTTAATAAAAAAAAAAGGATTTAAGTAATTAACATTATTACATTGGACGTGTTGTCTTGAACTCGAATCCAATATCTCGTAATTAAATAAATTTATAATAGTATTTAACATCTATTTTACAGATAATAAAAACTAGAGGATGAATTGTTTAATTACATTACATTACAATGAAAATAAATGCATTCTCAATAATAAATATCGTTTATTTCAGTAAAAAATAGTCAATAATAACAACTAAGAAGAGAGGAACCAAACTTTGTGATTAATTGATTATATATAGGCCTCAGACAAACTTTCCGGTTCAAACCTTTAAGGACTAAAAAACTTGTACCCAAGTCAATATTACCACAAGCAACCACTCCTTGAGTCGAATTTCACTCGATAATTTTCAATATTCAACTAAGAACAAATCAAGTGATGAACTCATGGATCACAATTTTAAGAGATACCAAACACGCATTGCAATCTTCTATGTGTATCTT
Source organism: Cicer bijugum (assembly GCA_037974875.1). Lineage (NCBI taxonomy): Eukaryota > Viridiplantae > Streptophyta > Magnoliopsida > Fabales > Fabaceae > Cicer > Cicer bijugum. The sequence goes on along the minus strand of JBBPBT010000347.1, from coordinate 547,655 downwards.
TGGATTGACATTGAAATTAACAAAATCAGTAGTTCAAAAACTTACAGGAACTTACTTTTGCCAAAGTAATAACAAGTGCCAACTCTAAATTTTTGGATTGATGACAATTTTTCTGTTTGATAAATAATAACAAGTGCCAACTCTAAATTACTTTTGCCAAAGTACGTGGGATATAAGTATGAATAGTGTCTTGAATGAAATCTTCGTGTTTTTAAGAAAATCTTTTTCTCTGGATTTGTTTACTTCTTTTTCAAGTTTTTGGTTTATAATAGACGAGAATTTTGGCTAAAGACTATGGATGACTTAAAGTGTTATGTAATACCTTAATATCTTCACATATTGACATGAAGAATATCTCCACTTTTAGAATCAATGAACGGGAGAACATTGAGGAAAAGGAGGAAAGGGTAATGGAAGGGATGGGTGATAGTATCACCTTGTGTCGAGGGAAACTTTCCTTCATATAACTAAAATTGATTTACACAAAAACTATAAAAATGGCTTAAATGCATTTTTGTTCATCCAATTTTAATCGAAAAAAGATTTTAATCTCCTTATTATCAAGAATTTTAGTATTCTGTTTTACAAGTTTGAGAATTTTCCTTATAGTCCAGTTTGGAGCTTATTTCTTATGAAGGGTCATTTATTAATGATGTGAAATTTCTTTTAAGTACGTGACATTGTTGATTTGGACCAAAAACAATTGATTTTAGAAGCATAAATTTACATTTGATCAATGAAAAATGAAAAAAAGGTTATAACCGATCTTGTGGTCCACTATTTTTAGTCCAAATCAACATTATTACATTATAAAATATAATTTCATGTCATTAATGAAAATGGGGACTACAAGCCCTAAACTAAGTTATGGGTAAAATCCTTTAACTCGTGAAAATGAGGACTAAAATCCTAGATGTAGAAATGGGGGACTAGAATCTAAAAGTGCATTTAAGCCAATATTGAATTGAGGAAGAGCTGTGACAAACACTCTAATTCATTTTAATCTTTTTATAATATTTTCAAAATAAAAAAGATACAGTACATATATATATAATATCATTGGAAGCCTTGATTTCAAAGCATGTGAACACACAACTTAGATCATAATTCAAGAAAAGAGACTGAAGGTAAAAACATGAATTATAAGGAATCCATACCCTCAAGTTTCCAGAAAGTTGGAGTGCCAAAAAAATACTGGCTCGTTTCTAGCTTCAACTTGAAAGTATTAACTCTCATCTCTAAAAATGATACACAATTGCAAACAATGATGCAAATAAATTATATTTGTGCTTTTGTTTTTAGTTTCCTTGTGAACAAATGGAAAAGTCATGGCATATCATCAGAAGCGAAAATTGATATTGACCATGACATCCCAATAATTTGGACCATTTCCTGTGTCAATCATCAGGCGACTGGTTTATCTGTTGCTTTATAGTAAAGCATCTTCTGTACATAGAACATCATGTAACCCTGAGCAGCCCTCACAATGTTTTCATCAACTTGAGTAACCCAAGCATCATCGCACTTGTACCATTGATTGCTTAATCGCAGATAAGTTACATAATGGCCAGCGTCTAGCTTACCAGAGTGAGTAACTACAGCAAACAATTCAAACTCTGAACATAGATCATTTGAAGCATCAGACTCGTCCCCATCACAAGGAAATATTCTGTTACCAAACCGACTCCTTAAGATTGATGATGAGAGATAAGGTGACATGTCCAATGAAAATGGGAACTGCAGATAACGGTCCACCTTCTTTGACATCTTTCTTGTTGAAGAGTGCTCAAATCTTTTTATATGGAAGCAAGAAACAAGGGGAAGCTTCCTTATGGACATCTGCTTAAGAGATTCCTGCCGCACCTTACACTGCTGACAGAAAAACTTTTGGTCTGGCCCCAATTTTTCTGCTCTTGTAAATCTATTTAAGCACCCCATCAAGGTAGATATCCCACAGTTTTGACTTGAATTTGTGCGATCGGCCTCACCATTGCAAGAATGCTTAGATGCTGCAGCAGCACTCTTAGTAGAACCAACCTGATTTGGCTCCAAGTCAAGTGATATGTCTATACACGGGTCATAAGTTGTTGATGTGAAACCACATACCATACACGTAACATCTGACCGCAAAATGCCAGAGAATACCCTATGAGCAATGCAACAATCACCACTGCCTGCACAATCAATGAAATGTGGTCACACAAAATGTTACCCTCATGAAACGTGAGTTCAAGAGCATATCTAACATTGAAGATCTTGCACATCTCAGCAATTTTGTTTGAATTCTTCAATACACAAAGAAGGTAGCAACTATGTTCATTGTAGGATAATTTAGGAGGGCCTTGATATTATAATTGAGGTGTTTAAGTACAGAGTGTCAAAAAATTCCTAATTGTACAACCATTGTAAAACTAAATTTCTAGAAATGCATGTAAAGAAACGACTCACTTCATTTGAAATTTAACTAACCAATGAATCATGTACCCCCAAATACTAATTATTTAGTTTGCCAATATTTTCTTAATATTTTTTATAATAGCGAAAATCAAAGGAAGAAGAATGGAGGCACCATTTACCGGACCAACAGCCTAGGCTGGCAATTTCAGCATTTTGAAACAAATATTTCACTACAGATCAAGCATGAATAAATTCAGCTCTATCTAAAGGTTCTATACTTTAAGTGATAGGTCCAAAGAAAATTCACATCTTATAATATAGCCTCTAATAATTTTATGAGGAAGAACTTAAGAATTGAACATGTAGCTGATCCATAATCCCTCTACAATATGCAGGAGGAGTCCAGTCCAAAACACATACTCTGGAACAATGAAGTGATGCTCAAACAAACAGGGTCCTAAATCTACAGTACAAAAGATGGAAAAACCGTTGGTGTTGTAAGCGGGATATAATACATCAATTAGAAAGAACTACGTCAGATTCTTTCGAGGGTAAAATCTTGGCCCATCATTTAGAAAACTCAGTTCTATCACATTCACAGGGGCTGAAGAACTAAGGCAACTTTCTCTCCGGGATGGACAAGCCTTGTTTAATTAATTAGAGCCTAAACATGGCAAAAAGGTGGAATTAAAGTTAGCATCATTTGATCTAGAATCTCCTACATTGATGAATCAAATAGGCTAAGGAAAAATTGACTTACTGAGACTCACTGGAGTGTAGCTGCTAACACCATCAATATAGCAGGTTGTGATTGAGAATTAGCGCTAATTGTTGGACCAATGTCAACTCCTAGGGCAACAAGCAAGAGACCTAAACCCTCGCCCTGCATTTCAATATTATGGGTAAACTATGTTATCTTAAATATTATTTTGAATCGTTTTGAAAACTACAAAAATCAAACTTTAAAGATAGCAAGACAGTTGCACTCTATTGATCATCTTCCATAATCAGCATGCTAGCAACAATAATTATGCTGAGCTAATTTTTGGTTTGTCACCTTTTGGAAAGGGTAGTAAACTCGTACACCATCTAAGGATTTTATGTTCTTGACAATCCAATACTACTACTCAATACAGAGATTACTGTTGTATTACTCTTTTCTCAAATTCTCTCATAACCTATACAATTAGATTTGCCGAGGAAACGAGGGATTGAGGAAGGGAAATGTAAATTTTGGTCATTGAAAAAGTCTTCTTGACATAGACATAACATATTTATCATTACTAAAGATTAACAAAGTCAAAATGCATAACAGAAACCGTATATTCCTTTTTGAATGACACCCTAATCCCATCAATCATGACTTGAATACACTGAAACAAACACATCTTAAAGATTTGAACAAAAAAAACCAAAGAAACCAGAGCTTCCACAAAGGTAAGACCAAGATTACAAGCCAAAGTTGTGCAAAACAAGACTAGCAGATCTGATATAACCGGAAAATAATTTGTATTTTGTTGTATAAACCAAAAGAAACACCTTACATTCTAGCAGTACAAATTTAAAAGTTCCAACATACCTCACAGGTTTTAATTTTATTGTGATATTTGGTTTATAAAAATTACATAAGATAATACAATAAGTGACTACCAAATCCTCTTTTCTCCCAGCCAGATACAAAAATTCAAAACAGGGACAATTATACATGGAGTAATAAGCACTTGAAAGAAAGTGAAGAGAATAAACTAGTGTGACTGCATTAGAATATGTTACCTTCACTGTGTGGCTTACGCTGATCTTTGTCCACTTTTTGATGGATTCCATCAAGCATGGAAATGAAAAATTCATGCGCATCCTGTTGTTCATAACTTGCAAGATTGGCTGCGTGCTGCCACCAACTGAAACACAACAACAGCAACAATTTAAAGAGCTAAACATACAATAATTATTACATACATCAATTTACAATTCATATTTATTACATCTCCGCTATATATAGAACTCCAATAATAATTAAAGGGTCATACTAACAAATGTCCTTAGAACACTTGTTAAAAAATCAAAAAAGGAAATAAAAAAGTTATGAGTGAAAAATCTTACTTTTACAATTTCAATGTATGAATTAAACAAATTCCAACTCTTTTTTTCTACATATAGAGTCTTAACAAGTGCCAACATTTCCCATAATTAAATTATAAAGAATAATACAAAACATTTACATGACATCGAAGAAACCTCACAGTATATATACGCACCTGTATAAGAACTTTGCGGGGCTATAGGGAGAACGATCTCCAGAAAACACGGCGGAGAACATAGCATCCATATCGCAAGCTAAGCATATTCGTCCATTTTTGTTTCCACTGTTACCGCTATTTTTCTTCCTTGTTGCTGTACCAGAATCGTCATCATCATTGACATTGTTCATTTTCTGACAAAAGTACCGATTATGCTTATCACTCAGAAAGTAATTCCTCAACGGCGGCGTGTGAAGCAACGCTTGCAACACCGAATTCATGAAACAAGTGTTTCCGAGATTGTTCAGCCCCCGTAATCCCCTCGGAAAATCGTCGATCGGAGCAGAACAGCTTCCAATCAGAGCGCGCTCGCGCAGATCCGGAGTCGAAGGACGGTAATCTACTCGGCGTCTTTTACGGAGATTCTCTGGATGCGGCGTCGGGATCGCCGTCGATTCACCGCCGCCGAGGGACGCGACGGTCTGTGCGATCACTACTACGGCGTCGAAGTCGCGATCGTAGACTTGATCGCGGCAAGCACAGCAGAAGAGTTCGGCGCGTTCGACGTCGATTGCGATCTGGTGACCGGGCGGCATTGAAGCGGCGTGTGCGGTGGCGTGGGAAGGGACGCCGGAGGAAGAAGAGTGACATGAGACGGCGGCGCAAGCGATACAGGCGTAGAGGCGAGAAGGAGCGGAGAGACCACAGGCGCTGCAGTGAGGAACTTCATGAGGATCACGGCGGAGGGAGGCACGGCCGCCGGGAGGCTTGATGCGGAGACAGTTGTGAAGGGAGAGAAATGGTTTGGAGGAAGTGCGGCGGAACTCGGCCAAGTGGGGGCATGGCTGTGGTGAAATCTGACCGTTGATTTTGGAGAACATGATGGTGACTTGATAATGTAAATCGGATGGTATAGTAAACTTAGGTTTCAAAGGCATACACGTTCTTGGATCGGAGAATCAACGGCTGAGATCGGAAGTGGGAGAGAAATGAGGTTGGTCAGGATTTCTTTGGTCCGAGGGCCGCGCTTCACTCAGTATGTGTTCAGTTTCAGCTGCTGCAAGCTCCTAGCCTCCTACTTCTTTCGAACCATGTTTTATTTTATATTATTTTTGTGTTTTATGAACTAGTTTTGTTTTATTTATAAAAATATATAATTATTCATTCAAATTTTTATAACAGTAAAAATTCAAATTTTCATAACAATAAAATCTAAGTCTCAAATATGAAGATCAATATGGAACAAACTAGCATCATCTAGATAAAAGTATAAATAATAAAATATTTATAAATATAATAAAATTAAAATGATTATAATATTCATGATATTGATGATGTAAAAGTGATTATAAATATTTAATTTTTATTATAATTATTTTTTTAAACCCATGAAATTTATTTTATGTGTTAAAGCCTAAAACTTTATTTACTTACCTTCCGTTACAATTAAACTCTAAATAATAGATTTAGTTTATATTTGGTATCAATATTAAAACTTTTGTATGTCAATCAAATCAATTAAACGATTTTGTTTTGTTTTGTTTTTAATTTCTATAAATTTTTTTTGTCCATTCTTCAAAATATTTTTCGTAAACGATTTTATTGTAGTAAAATAAAAAATTAAGGTTTACGTCCCGAATTTAGCTTGCAGCTACTTCCAGTGTTGCTGCATCTCACCACCACCCTTTCCTTCAATTATTTGATACGGGGTTCAAGTCCCATCCCAGCAAGTTCATGTTTTTGGGGCGGATGTCATTTTACAATATTTATTTTTTGGCCCAACCTCAATTTGTGGAACCCTAACATTGGAAGAGACAGTAATTGCATTGCATCATCTTTATCGTTTCGAATTGGGGTTAGTTTCCTGACTCAAATCTCTTGTCTTGATGTTGAAAACATTGAAATCCCCAATCCATGTGAGTAGAACTATATCAGTTTGCATCAAAATCCATTCTTTTCCACTATGTTCAACAGCACTTGGAAAAAATTTCAATGACAATGAACCTGAGACTGAGAGTGACACAGAATGGGAGAGAGTTCTCAAACCTTTTGACCTCAAACACCTTCAAAGGTCACTCAATCCAATTACCCCATCTCAGCTTTGTAAATTGTTGGAACTCCCTCTTGATATTCCTACTTCAATGGAATTGTTTGAAAAAGCTGGTTCCCAAAGAGGGTATTGCCACTCCTTTCATGTTTACTATCTTTTAATTGATAAGCTTGGTGCTGTTGGAGAGTTCAAAACTATAGATAAGTTGTTGAAACAAATGAAAGAAGAAGGCGTTGTGTTTAAAGAATCACTTTTTATTTTGATTATGAGATGTTACGGGAAGGCTGGTTTCCCTGGTCAAGCAACTAGACTTTTGTTGGATATGTGGGGTGTTTATTCTTGTGACCCAACATTTAAGTCTTATAATGTTGTGTTGGAGATTCTTGTTGCTGGAAATTGTCCTAAGGTAGCACCTAATGTTTTCTATGACATGTTGAGTAGAGATATTTCGCCAACTGTTCATACATTTGGGGTGGTTATGAAAGCGTTTTGTATGATTAATGAGGTTGATTCTGCTTGCTCGCTTTTAAGGGATATGACGAAGTATGGTTGTGTTCCGAATTCAATTATCTACCAAACCCTGATTCATGCTCTTTCTGAAAACAATAGAGTGAATGATGCAATGAAGCTTTTGGAGGAAATGTTTCTGATGAGTTGTGAACCTGATGTTCAGACCTTCAATGATGTTATTCATGGACTTTGTAGGGCCGGACGGATTCATGAGGCAGCAAAGTTGCTTGATCGAATGCTCCTTCGAGGTTTTGCCGCGGATGCTCTAATTTATGGATATTTGATGCATGGTTTGTGTAGGATGGGACAAGTTGATGAAGCAAGGGCCTTGCTAAACAAAATTCCCAACCCAAATACAGTGCTTTATAATACCTTGATTAATGGTTATGTTGTTAGTAGAAGGTTTGAAGAGGCCAAGGATCTTTTGTATAATAGCATGGTAATTGCAGGCTATGAGCCTGATGCATTCACGTTTAACATAATGATCGATGGACTTTGCAAGAAGGGGTATTTGGTCTCTGCTCTTGAGTTCTTAAATGAGATGGTAGAGAAAGGTTTTGAGCCCAATGTGATCACATATACTATATTGATAAATGGATTCTGTAAGCAGGGTCGGTTAGAGGAAGCTGCTGAAGTTGTGAATAACATGTCGGCAAAGGGTCTCAGTCTGAATACTGTGGGCTACAATTGCTTGATTTGTGCTCTCTGCAAAGATGGGAAGATTCAAGATGCCTTGCAGATGTATGATGAAATGTCAAGCAAAGGATGTAAACCTGATATTTACACATTCAATTCTTTAATATATGGACTATGCAAGACCGATAAGATGGAAGAAGCCTTGGGTTTGTATCGCGACATGTTCTTGGAGGGTGTTATTGCTAACACTGTAACGTACAACACATTGATTCATGCGTTTCTTAGGGAGGATTCAATTCAACAAGCATATAAGCTTGTTGATGAAATGATATTCAGAGGGTGTCCCCTCGACAATATTACTTATAATGGCCTTATTAAAGCTCTCTGTAAAACTGGGGCAATAGAGAAAGGTTTGGGATTGCTTGAAGAAATGCTTGGGAAAGGGATTTTTCCAAGTATTAACTCTTGTAATATTCTGATCAATTCCTTTTGTAGGATTGGAAAAGTTAATGAAGCTCTTCAGTTTCTGCGGGATATGATTCATCGTGGTTTGACACCAGATATAGTCACTTATAACTGTTTGATTAATGGTCTTTGCAAGATTGGTCGTGTTCAGGAGGCTTTGAACCTTTTTAACAGACTACAAGCCGAAGGAACTCGTCCTGATGCTGTTACATATAACACACTGATCAGTAGGTACTGCTATGAGGGTTTGTTTAATGAGGCATGTCTACTTTTATACAAAGGTGTGAATAATGGGTTCATACCTAATGAAATTACTTGGTCAATTTTGATAAGTTATTTTGTGAAGAAGTATCAAAGGGACTAAGACCTTGTTTCTGGTTGATTTGGTGGAATGGAGAGCTTCTTCTCATTAAAAGGACAATCTGGTGCTTTAAAGCTCCTGCCATAGCAGATTCCATGGAAACAAGAATGAGAAGGTACTAGGTTTTGAAGCTTGTATAAAAGACTGTAGATTGAAGGAGCTTCTGGAGACTGAGAATAGAAGGGCTGATGCAAAGAGGAAGAGAGCAGCCGAAGCTTGGACGTTACTGGAGGAAGAAGAGAATAAGGTGATGCAGATTCCAAGAATTGAAGCAGAGAAGGCTGAGGAGTATAGGATTCAGACGGGTTGAATCTGAAAAGCGCAAGATATTAGCAGAGAAAAGAAAACCCGAATTAGGGATGGCAAAAGCTATCAAAAATTTGAAGGTTGAAAAGCATAGGACCATTGAGATGGTTAAATTAGAGGAGCAGAAGTCCCTTGCAGAAGACAACTGGAACAAGTTCACGGAAGAGAAATGTTGTACTGATCAGATGTCTCACCAGCTCCAATAGGTTAGGAGGACAATTTAGGATCATCTGAAAGTAATAAATAATTATTTGGGTGGTTATATATCAGCACTGTATTGTTTAGTTGTTATAGATACTTGGCTTTATTTTTTTTATTTTTGTATCGTATTCTTATGTTTGAGTCTGAGACACTTCAAAACTTCATATAGAATTCAAATGTCATGAGACAGCATGCAATTTAGATTTGTCCCAAATGCATAATCAATTCGAGAAGGAGCTTCTGGAACCTTGCTGCACATCAATGGACGTGTGTGATCCCTTGATGATAAACATGCAGCCTCATCCACATCTTGCTCTATCTGGTGGAAATTACTCTGAAGCCATCACGGGTATTGATTCTAAATTGTTAGAGGATCCAACAAAACAAAGTTAAAGATTTGTGCAGTAAATTCAATGACAGAATATTTTTCTGATAGACAGTTGATGGGTTCACAGGAAACAACTACATTTCCAGTTAGTGCTTCAGCAGAGTTGACTTGAGATCTTTAATGCAAGGTAAATGGCAAAGAAGAGGCTAAAGCTGGTGTATGTTATGCAAATGTCTATACACATTTTCTTCCCTGCCTCGTATGCTTTAGAAACCACTCAAGCATGCAAGTAGAGGATACCTGATGATATACATAATTTTTTATTATTTGGTTGGTTAGTTTTTAGAAAGTGGCTGATCCGAAAATGTTAGAATTGGAAAATGCTGATGACGAGGAATGCTGTAAATGAGCTGGCTGCTGAAGAGGAATGCTATAAAAGAGCTGTTGATTTTCCCTTGTCTCCATCTCTTCCTGAAACTAGGTTTTCATGAAACATATGATAAGTCCCTTTTTCAGAGGAAGTGTGCACTCCGTGATGACATGTTGAGTTCAATTCAAGTTATTTAATGACTATATTATCTAAAACAATATTTTTTTTTTTTATAAATAAAGTCATGTCACAGTGGGTTAATTATGGTCTTCAGCATTTAAGTGGCTGCATATAGTATTTCGCAAGCTTAAGTCATTCAAATTGGATTAATCCACTAGAATGCCAAAGACCATAATTACACCCAAATAATTCATGAATCTATTTTAATTTTTATTACATTTAACGGTTTATTTAATATTCTAGATCTAAATTTAAAAAATAATTTCACTTGCCATATTTTCTGTTGTATAATTTCAATTTATTGGTATTTGGAGGTACTTGAGTCTGATCTGACTTTTTGTCAGACTTATTTATCTTCCTATTGCTTTTGAATTGTCTGATTATCTTTACTCTAAATATGGAGGGTTAGTTTTAAAAACAAATATTTTCAAATTTAAAAATCAGAAGATTATTCCTCACATTATGGCAGAACTCTGCAATACTATCAGAAGCTTGCTCATCACATCACTAAAAATTGCAGCATTTCAGAAGCATCAGAGGTCCATACGCTTTATAGGTCCAGAATAAAGCACGATAAGAGTACCCAATGAATCAAATGGCCAGATTTAGGAAGAAATGAATAGCTCGGCAACAACCACGGCTAAATTAGCTTGTCTTTCTGCACAACACAAGTTTAAATATCTAAAATATAATTATATTGTAAAAAATTTACATCTGCAACTTTTACTTTCCCTATCGAATTTATGATAAATATACATTTTAGAATCCTTAACTGGTAGAAAAATAAATAAATGTACATGCAAAACAATTGTACTGTATTTACAGATCTTAATTACCATGATATCATGTCAAATAGAGACCCATACAACTGATCAAAAATATAGTTGCTCCTAACCTGGGAGGGTTAATGACTCAAACAAACAAATGCTCATAGTAGGAGGATTATAAAAAAGGTCGTGAGTGCAAACCCAAATATCTGTCCTCAGTTTTGACAATATTTTTTGTATTAGTAGTTCCCATATTAGATATACAAAAATAAAGATCCTTTAACTTAAAATCCCAATAGAGGACAAACAGCCAACAAAAGAAGGATTGATACCACAGATAAAAGTGTGGATTAACGACATTTATGTTTCTTTAGTTAGTAAAGAAAATCAAGAATTAATATTTTAATCACCTATGATTTATTATCCTCGTGCATATAATATCAATCTTTGTCTATCTTCAACATTCACTTTACACTCAAGGAGTTTTTTCCGGGGTGATTAACATATTTGAAAAAACTTGCCATGATTGATAGCAAAAGCAATTAATACTTTTAGGACACTTACTGATGATAATAACTGGACAGAACAACTTAAAGTTGAAACAGAGAGAAATATTAATATAACAATTATCATACATATAAATACGACGACACAAGTTTACTGGCGAAGGTTGCTAATTTATCTGTCCTAATCACTAAGATTGACTCAAATGCAAACCATGGAACCAATTTCCTACTAATACAATTCTCACTTCCTCTTCTTAGTTGGTGGCTGGGGAGTCTCCTCCTCTTCCTCTTCTTCGTCCTCGTCCTCTTCATCTTCACCATCTTCTTCATCTTCCTCATCACCATCGTCATCATCATCCCCGTCATCACTTCCTCCTGCACCATTAGCCTCAGGATCATCCTTAGGATCTCCTTCTTCCTCCCCTTCATCCCCTGAGTAGTCTTCTTCTTCTCCATCGTCATCCTCATCTTGTACATCGTCATCGTCGTCGTCGTCGTCATCCTCTGTTCCACTACCATTCTTGTTTTCTATGTAAGCAGGTTTTTCCCCCAAAAGGTGTTCTAAAGGAAACCTGACAATGATTTAACATGCATCAAAATAGTTAACAACTATGTTGTTACCTTTAAATCAGTTGCATATGTTTGCTCTTACCTTCCATTCATTGAGGTCAACTTTGGTGACACTAAACTAGTGACATTAGTCAGCAGATGTCCAATCTGGGGAGAAAACAAACAGAAGTAAATAAAAAATATTTACCAAATTAAATGCAACAATACCAAGGATACTTTAGTTTAATCTCATAATCAAATAGATGTATCTTATAGACCAAATAAACCCACAACATACAGATTATCGCACAGCATTTTCAATATTTGTACATATTAAAAAATGAAACAATTGGAAAAAATTACAGTTTGTATCATATCTCTAGAGGGTTAAATCCTGAAAAAGACAATGGAACCCTTGAAAAAGATAGTGATTAATAGATACAAAAAGCAACACTTGTGATCTTTCATCATACATAGCATAGGAGAACTCATGATCTTGTTGCACGATACACTTCCTTGTTAATGAATTAATAACAAATTAATCTTAAACAGGGAGAAAAGTTAATCAGAAAGAATGATCCATCATTTATCCAAAATATTTAGCCTAAACCACTCAAAACATTATAATTAGCAGAAATAAAAACAAACAAAGCATCTAATAATATAGATTTACTCATCACAAACAGCACAGATACAGTAATCAAAGGCAAACAGCAACTAAAAGACAAAGGGGCTGAAATTGTGAATGAATGGAGAGAACAAACAATTTTACTAAATTCATCATAAATTCATAAAACACAATTGTAAACAATCATCACAGTTAAGATAAAAATAAAAACAAAAGAAGTAAATCAATATCCTTAATTTGGACAACATTTTACTGAGTATATAACTTGCTAAAGCGCACAGTAAAAGCATGTAATTAAGAGAGAGAGGGGGGGAAATACGAGAGAGAGAGATTGAGCAGCGGCAAGAAGAGTGTCGACGGCGACAGCTTGGAGAAGAGAGGGAAGCTCCACGACGGAGAGAAGTGGAAGCGTTGCCACTGCCATTGCAGAAAGTGTGAATAAAGATGAGAGAGAAAGAAAAAGAGATATATAGAGAGAGAGAGAGAGTGAATAGATTTGGATTTTGAGAGTAAACCCTTGAGTTCAACTCAACTCAAGTACTGCACCACCGTTTTAGGGTTTTTCAATTAACTTGCTATATTGCAATTGCATTACTCACCCCCCAGTTTATTTACTTCCACACCTCATTTTTATTTTTATTATTACGTTTCAAACAATTATATTTATTTTCATTTATTATTACTCCAACTAGCTTTAACAAATTGAACAGTATACTATTTTTCCAATTTCCACTTGTCATGTCGTTATCACAAGTAATTTTGATTATTTTATTTCTAAATCCGGGCTTTGGATCTTGTGCCCCTTTAGGACTTGGCTCTTTATTCACTGCTACTTCTAAATTTTAGTCAAAATAGAATAAAAGAAGAATAACTTTAGAGATTCCACTTTTTTTTTAAATCACCTATGGTTTTGAAAAGGTACTTTTGAATTGATAATTCAATTTTTTTTAAATTTTAAAGAGCACCTATAGTTTTTTTTTATACATTTCATTCCAACCAAATGCTCCATACAACTGCACACTAAATTAAATGTGATTTTTTTTCAATTCTCCACCACATCGCTATGTTAAGATTCGGCCTATTTCTCAAACTATATAAATACCGAAGCAGTTAGTCTCGAAATAGACAAAATTCAAAACCATCAGAAATTGAAACAAATGAAAATTACTCAATATATATATAAAGACTTGTGAGTTTGGACTGAAACATCGTCTTATCACTCAAGACCGACCAAAGATATAAAAAAGTCTAAAACAAATTTAAATATGATGTATTGTATAACAATAAAAATAAAAAGACTTGTGAATTTAATTATTTATTAGGTTAAAACAACTTTAGAATAACATTTTTCACTTATATTCATTGGGACTTTTAAAACGGTTACAAGAAATAACTATAATGCCCCACTGTTTGGCCTGACTCGTGTTATGGGAGATTTCAAATCAACTAGGAGACCTTTAATATGTATATTATGTATATTATGTATTTTTTTTTTTTTTGTAATTTAACACAAATTTTGTGATTCTATTAAAAAAAAATTCTAAGCTAAAAATAAAATTTACTTGCCAAACAACTTTCGACTCAATTATTACAAACTTAATTACAAACTTAATTATTACAATACAACAAGGAAAGATAACCAGCACTACCGACAGAAGCAAAGGTTGGGTCCATAGCTCAATTATGACCCAATGATCCTTCACTTCATCATGAGGAGCAAAATAGACGTGACAGGCAAACAATTGTCGTTGTGAATTCTACTTGGCTAGCTGTAGTTGAAGAATTTCAAAACAAAAGATTAAAAACAGACAAGCAACATGCCACTCAAGAATCATTATATATATTTTATTGGTAGATCAATAGTGTTGAAGTGTGTGTATCACAGCTTTAAACTATGATTAAAGCAACTGCATGTTTGCCACAACAGTTCAGCGGGCGATTACATTCATAAATTTCCTTTTTGCAAATGCCAACCACCATTTATTTGGAGTGCCATTAGGTCTGTATGCAACGCTCAGTAATCTTCCACTTGTTTCTTCCCTTATCTGCTTCAAATAATTTCTGAACAATTCTGCATTTGTTGAAATCACAAAGCTTTACAAACAAATTAATTAAATTGCAATGTTGCATCAATCAGATTGACCACAACAACAGTATTCAAGTTCAATGTAAGCCAGCATGTGCAGTATAGGTAGCTATCTCAGTATATATTCAACTTTCCAATCAACTATCATGTACTATTAAAGCACAATGCAATTGCACCAAGAAACATTGATTACTATCACGTTTAATGGAAAACCAAAAGCCACAACATACATTTCAGTAGATGATAGAAAATCAGCTAGTTGAATAAATAAGTAAAAATCCTCACTTGACTCTACAGAGAAGCTCCAAGACAAAAATATAAGATGAAATAAGGAACCTTCATATACTGGTATATAAGTACATGCTGAAAATTCATTTTACATGCCAGAAAGAAATAGAACTTAAGTTTTCATTCTCACTAGCTATCACTTATAAGGGAAGTACACATTGTACTCTATTTAGAAATGAATTGCTCATCCTCTACTTCTTGCAGTTGAAATCCAAACAAGCAGTCAACCTAAGAACCACTGCAAAATTAACATCATCCAGATTCTGGAACCCAATTAGATGTTAGGAATTATTTAAAATGAACCTCACTCTCTTTCTGGATTAGAGTTTCCAAACTTGAGAATTTAATTAGGTTGGCAAGTATGCTATACTTGTGAATTTGTGATCTGGTCTTGGTTTTGTTAGCATGATAATTTATTAGTTTGGGAGCAAACTTGCTTAATAGCTAGTGTTCGTAATCAATTTCTATTTTGGTGTCTGTACATAAACCATGAGCCTCTCTTGTGCTTGTGGATCTTTCTTTATTTCACTATAATGCATCTTTGCTTTGGCAAAAACAAAATGGTCTTATCACAGCCAATACCAATGCATCAACATTTGGTATTGACACCACTCCATGCTTTTCTCGAGTTTATGAAATGCCTATCAAGCTTCAGTTCCAGTGTTATGCCTCATATCCTTAATTTCAGAAAACTGAAAACGCAAGAAGGAGTTGTTGTCATCTATTTTCCTAAACTTGACATGCTCGCAGGTGTCAACCCCAGCAACCAGTGATACAATATATTATCATTCCAAAACAAAGCCACACAATGAGGCATAGACACATTCATTTGGTTACATGAGTTTAAAGCATATTAAGGTAGCAAATGTAAAGATTTCATCACAATCATAAGTAAGAATTTGAATGAAATAAATCCAAGTTCTTAGACGATTGAAATTAGTTATTAAAATATTGATAATAGAATTATAACATAACTAACACATCACAACCTTAGATGACCAATGAAACTAAGCATATGCTTAGACATATCTAACCATGAAAGTATCAACTAATGAAAAGGAATAGTGATGACAAGAATATTAACCTGCTTCTTTGTGTGATTGAGGAAGGGGGAAAAGGCCAGGAAAAGGAAAAGCAGACTCTCCAGGGACAGGAACCTTTTCAAGACCCAAATTGATAATTGCCTTGGTTCCTTCAGCCAAAGTTCTACAACCTTCAAGCCTCTTGAGAGCAACGTTTATATAAAAAGTCAAGTATATTAGAAGCTTATCAGCAGGGCTTTTGATATCAAAGTTTCTGAAGAACACATTTGCTCGGAAGAATGTTATAGCTTCATCCACAATATCAGTTCTATCTACCAATCACAACAACAACGTATCTCACATTCTGAAAACCACAACAATAAAAAGAAAAAAAAAAAAAAAAAAAAAAAAAAAAAAAAAAAAAAAAAAAAAAAAAAAAAAAAAAAAAAGAACAAAGACAAGAAATTGAAAAAGAAAAGAAAACCTTGATCTGAAACAGGAGCAGGACCCTTAATGTGGCTTTTTAATGGTAGGAGAGGACACCCACAAGCTCTGTTCACTTCTTCATCGTCTACAAAACTTGAGTGATAAACCTTCACTCACACAACAACAACAACAAAGAGAAACAATCATTGTCAATTGGGAATCAAAATAGCGGAAATAATGATTATGAATAAGAATGATTTGAGTTGAATTGAATTGTCGTACCATGTCTCTTGTGGTGATGATAACAACAAGGTTTGGTTAGAAGAATTCAATTATCACCCTCCAAATGTTTGTGGAAATGCGAGAAAAACAATCGAAGCACGTTAACTATGTAATTGTTCGGGATTTGGATGATAAATTTGATGAAACAAATTGTTCGGGAGTATATTGATTGAAATAGGGATTATGAACACGTAACTTTGAGAAAATGGGATCTATAGAATAGTAATTTTAATTTATTTATTTGTTAAATATTAATTATTGCTAAACTGGCAAGGGAAGATAGCTAATTACTAATTATTAATACCGAATTGGCAGGGGAAGAGAAGCTGGAAAATTTGTCGTGGGCCTGACTGCAGTAAAGCCCAAATTCAGAACGAAAATTAGATTTCATACCATACTCTCACTTTGATCACTACCCCACAAATTTTAAAAGTGATAAGAGTCATAATACATTTACCTAATTTATTAACACTACAATTTTTTTAGGTTGTTTTTTTTTTTTGTAATAAATGATTAAATAAGTTGTAGAAACACACAATCTATTGACAAATATTTATTATTCATTAGTTAATATTTTTTAACATCTATATATTAAAGGATTAAAAAATAAGTTGGAATCAAAAGTTGCGATATGAATTTTGAAAACAAGTTAGAATGCTATTTAATGTTCGAGTTACCCTCTCAAGATGATTTCTTTATTCAAAACGTGGCTAGAAATATGAATTAATCATATGAAATGTGCATATACATCAAAGATGTCTTTATTCATGTAAAATCAGTGTGGGATTCATGGCAAAATTGATGGCCTAAATGCAATGCAATTTCAATATGAATGTTTATTCATAACTTGTATCTTGAAATGCGGATAGAGATTACTTTGATGCAATGACTATATGATGCCTATTCTTTAAATGGTAAAGTGGGATGATGAGAGTGTGCCTTGGTAACTTTACATGTGAAATTGAATATACGTCCCTTGATGACTATAAATGTGAAATTCGACATTTGAGCCTCGATTGTTTTCTTGGTGTGAGAATTTGATTTATAAATTTTCCTTAGAATGATGCTTGTTCGAATGGTTGAACTAGTGATTTTGAAAATAGAATGCCACTTTTGATTTCAACTTAGTTGTAGAAAATTGCAAGTGATATTTCACTGAAGGTCTTACCTATATTGTCTAAAATGGTTGAAAGCACCTCTATATATCATAGCCAAGGAGGGGGAGTTTGTTTGAGGCAAGAGGTTGGTTGGAAGATATAGTCTCAAAACTGAAGGAGTATGCAATTGGTTGTATAGTATTTGTTGCTGATCCTAATGCAATGTTGGCAGTTATGATATGTTGTTATCTGGGCTATTTGTTGGTCTCGCAGCCAAAAGATATTTAAATTTGTCCCTGTGGAAGTTGTGATTGTGACTATTGTGGAGGTAGCTAAACTGAAAATATGAAGCTGGTTAAGTGCAAGAAATATCTGATTCAAGTATCACGGTTTATTACTCTGACATTTTGTTTGGGTGATGTCTAAATTCATAGGCATGTGGTATGAAATTATTGTTTGATACCTCCAATTATGCAGGTTTTGTTGGTTTCTGACATTGCGGCCTCAAGGCTTTGGGCCTATTATGCAGCAAACAAGTGTGTAAGAGGGACACTTGAAGTCAATCTTTAAAATTAAAGGAGGAAGGTCCTATACACCTTTTATCTTATTTTATTTTGAATAAGTTTTAATGTGTGTAATGGAGCTGCACACTTGTTTGCTGCATTTTGGTCCACTGAACTTGTTATTTTCGTTTTTTATTTATTAGATGCATTTTAAGTTTTTTAGATCAAAGGCGCGATAGTAGAGGCTGCTGCATGTTTTTTTGGTTCCCTAGTATATGATTATTGGAGAAGTGTAATATACACTTTATGGCACTAGTAAATGTCCAATTAAGGTGCTACAATTTGAATTAGGCATTCAAGTTGGCTTTTATGTCTTGTGTTTAGGAACACAAAAAGTTGCCGTTCAATGGTATTTGTAAGTGAATTGTGATTGAATAAAATGAGAATTGGATTGAGTAAAAAAATTGAGAGGTTATTCTCTTTGATTCTTTTGGGCCGATTTCGAGTTTATCGATTTTTCTGTGGCGTGTTCCTCTTTAACTTATCAATTGAAATTTTTTCTGTGGCGTGTTCCTCTTTGACTTATCAATTGAAATTTTCATAATCGGTTGTGACGTTTTTCTAACTTATTAATTAGATATCTATTTTAACTTTGGCGTATGTAATTATTTTCTCCATCACAACTTTTAATTTGATATTGACACTTCTAAGGGCAATCGTGAATAATTATGTTGAATTGATAATGATTCGACGTTGGTATTGTTTACTCTTCAATAGGTTGAATCTTAATTGTTCTTTGTTTCAGTTTTTGAATGCAAAACTATACTTCTTGCAACCATCAGCTCATGGTCGCACTATATATATATATATATATATATATATATATATATATATATATATATATATATATATCTTAATTTAAAGTTATAGTTGCGGGGATAGTATTTTTCTGACCAATACTTTTCCTGCTGGAGGTACCTTGACAGGTTCTAAGCATCATGACGTGCTCTAAACAATTTGTTTTTCTTCTCCAAGATACAATAGATAAATCAATAGTATTATTAAGGGGATGTTTGGATTAAATAATATATATATACTTTGTAAGTCGAAAGAGTATTTGTATTTAGCGACATTTTTTTCTTTCTCAATAAGTGCTTCTAATAATCAAGGATAATAATTAAGGATAGTGGTAGTAGTTTTTTGCCAAAAAATGTATCATCTTTTTAAGTGAAGATTTTGGCAAGACATAAAATGTTGATTCAAAACAAATTACTAACATGAATAATTAATTAGGAAAAGGAGTTAAAAATTAATTAGGTACATATCTATATTGATGAATTGTGGATTTGTGGCAGAATACTTTGCAATTAAGAATTCATGTGTTTTTTTTTTTTAAAGCGACATTTAATAACTATTTTTTGAAATGTGAATTTTTTAAAGTGGTGTTTTATTAATTTACAATAAAAATATTTAACATGTAACTTTTGAGATCAACTCCGTTACTCTACTCTCCATAATCAAGTGAGGCTATCCTCAGTTTACTCTTGACTCTACTTTTTATAATCAAGTAAAGTTATATTCAATTTACTTTCTTTACTCCTTCAACCCAATCTCTTAATTATTTTCAAAAACATATCTTAACTCAGTTAATTTGGTCACAATGCTCTTTTTTTTACATTTTTTTTGTTAGATTTATATTTGATAAAAGATGTTGGAAATTATCTTTCTCAGTTTTCGCTTTAGTTAATAAAATAAATCACATCAAAATAATTTATAGATAATTATGCATCAAATTATAGTGAACAAAAAAGTATAGTTACGCAGATTATGACCAACCCACGTATCTGTAAATTTAAACCATACAATCTACAGTCTTAATCATCCAACTAATGCAAAAACATAAATGAATCCAAAAAATTGGTCTTGAGCTTACTCGAGTTGTTGGTTTAATTGGTCGATCTCCATGCTCTAATGTATTTACTCAACTCTATTTAAAATTTCTAAAATAGAAAATACCTTCATCTATGTACCGAACTCTTAAAAAATATAAGATAGAAAATAAATTAAATATTATTCGTAGTTCCTTAACTTAATTTTAGTTAACGTTATTTATCTTTTTTTTGTTCTTTATTTTAATTTTAAGTGATAATTTAATTTTTTATATTTTAAAATGTCAACAATGTTATCCTTTTTTTTACAAAAATTCAAAATTTCTCCAAATTTTTAAACAAAACTCATAAAACTAATTATATTCTTTAATATAAAACAAATTTCATCAAATTTGCAACTCAAATCTTCAAATAAACTCATATTTGTCATTCTTTATTTGATATTGTTAGAGATGAAAATATGACTTTATTTAAAGATTTAAATTATGAATTTGATAAAATTGTATTATATTGAGGATGATAATTAATTTTATGGATTTTGTTTGGAATTTTTGATGAATTTTTTGAATTTTGCAAAAAAATAAGGATAACATTGTTGATATTTTAAAATATAAAAGATCAAATTGTCATTTAAAATTAAAATAAAAGACCAAATTAGAGAAAAAAAAACTAAAATATTAACTGAAATTAAGTTAAGAGACTACGGTAGTATTTAACCTAAAAAAATACTTATATAAGATGAAGTGTGTGAGGTTATTATTTTTCTCAATTGTTTGAATCTTGTCAATCCCAAAAAACGGAATTCTAAGACAATGATGTCTTTATATCTCTGGATTTTCAACAAAAAAATGTTATATCTCTAGCCAATTATAAACTTCATTCTGCCTATTTCCAATATTTTTGTGATTACATATTCATGAGAGATTGTCTATGTATTCTTTTACTTTTTACATGAGTGTGCTATCTATTAATTATTATCTTTTGTCATTGATATATCTTTAATTAATATTTGTTTTCATGTAATGGAGAAATTACAATAATTTTATGGCGTACATTTCTCAGTCATCCTAATATTAATACGAGGTTGACAAACTTGTTGTCTAGTCATTATTTTCAGATATTTATTATGTATATTAATTCAAATATATTGGTCACACATCTTCGAGACTTCGTCGTCGTATTACTAACACGTCGCCTTCAACAAAAAATAAGTAGAGTAATATAATATTGCCCACTTGGAGGTTTTGATGATTGCTTCCGTGTCGAGGCCAATGGATTTTTTGGAGGGATTTGGTGTATATGTAAAACTTTGTATCCCTCATTACTATTATAGTTACTTCTCAATACTGCATTTATCTAAGAATTGCTTCTAACTTTCTTAACGTTGGGTGTTAATTATTGTGTATGCAAGTCCTAATGTGGGCCATCATGAAGTAGTATGGCAAGAGCTTTAAGAATTGAGTATATCCATAGTGAGTCCCTAGTACCTTGGAGAGAATTTCAGCACTGACATATTCGAACATGAAAAGTTGGAGGTGCTCCTATTAATATAAATTTGTGCGTTGTGTTTCCTGAGTGTATTAGAGATTGTGGTCTTATGGACATGCATTCACTAGTAACCCTTTTACTTGGAGGATGATGAACTTAATGAACGGTTGGATAAATTTCTTTGTAACACAAGTTGGTGGTGTTTGTTTCCTTCCGACTCAATTATTCATGTTCTTATTCAAACATTATACCATTGTGGCTTATGGTTGATAATGAATCAGAAGGACCTAGTCCAACGAGATAGAAATTATTCAAGTTCTTTATAACGTGGCAATTGATCATCTTGGATTTGAGTTTCAAGTTCAAAACTCTTGGGGTCCCTTCCATGGGGTGAAATGAAAATATCAATAGAATTTTGTCTAATTTAAAGCAGTGGAATAATTATGTTTTTGGAAATACATTTGAAAGGAAGAAACGTCTACTCAAAAGACTTGATGGCATTAGTAAAGTCTTGTTAAATGGGTATAATGTACGATTGACTCACATTCAATCTTGGGTCGTGAGGTGAATACAATATGGTAGTAGCTCCCGACGAGTGTTATTGGTATCAACAAGCTAAGAGTAAATGGATGATGCTTGGAGATAAAAGTACTAAATCTTTTCATATGACTACTCTTCAATGCAAAAAGAATAACAAAATCTCAGCGTTATTGGATCAGAATAAGATTTGGATCTATAATAAAAATGATTTGCATACGATGATTTTCACTTGGATTTAAATAAATCATCGACAACTCACAAAACACGGTTTGTTACAACGACTTGCTTTCCTTCTATTTTGGAAATTCATAAGTTCGTGTTGGAAATTGCAGTTACTCTAGAGGAAACAATAAGTGATTTGTTTAGTATGGAAAATTACAAATTGCCAAGTCCATATGGTTACAATTCGATTTTCTTCAAATTTCAATGGAACACGTTCGGTCTATCTATTCACAAAATGATTCTAGAGTGTTTTGAACATCCACACAAAATTAGAGAGTTAAACCAAAACTATATTCACTTTAATTCCTAAATATGGTAACCTTTAGAGAGCTAGTCACCTTAGACTTGTTGCTTGATGTATCGTGAGCTATAAAATAATATAAAAAATTATTGATCACAAACTCGCGAAGATTATGTCATATGTGGTGTTCCAAAACCAAAATAGTTTCATATCCGACAAATCTACGACAGACAATATTTTAATCTTACAAAAAGCGATTTACTCCTTGAATCATATGCGGTGTCAAAAGAAGTTCATGGTTTTGAAGTTGGACCACGAGAAAGCTTATGATTGCATTGAATAGAGTTTTATCATAGAGGCATGGGAAATTTTGCAGATCCAAATTAATATATCTAATGTCATCAATAATTGCATTTCTACTATATCCATGAATATCAAATGGAATTTTGCTACTACTGATTCCTTTAACGTTACTAGATGACTTGTACAAGGAGACCTTATATTACCTTACCTTTTTGTGTTGAGTTTGGAGTGTCTAAATCACAAAATCCAAGATCTTGGTTGAGGTACAGGTCCTAAAGTTTCACATATTTGTTTTAATGATGATCTTATATTGGTGGTGGATGCTTCTTTAGACCAAGTTGTTATGATTAAAGAAGTCATCGAGGAATTTTGTTTTCATCCTGGACAGAAAGTTAATATTCTCAAACCTAAAGTGTTCTTCTCCAAAAACACTACTAGTGATAGGTAAAGATTTTAATTCAAACCCTTGGAATTTCCTCGACTCAAGATTTTGGTATTTATCTGGATGCACCTATGTTTTATCCACATATATCAAAATGCTTGGATTTTAGGATATGTGAAAATTGTTAATGATGCATATAACTAGGTCCGCAGTTTAGTTTCATAATTGAATCAACTCCAAGCCTCAAAGACGTCACAAAGCTTGGACTAAGTCTCCCCTAGGTTTATAAAAGTTATTAACACAGATGAATCTCATTACCTCAGAGCATCTCAACGCTGAACTCAAGATGGGTTCTTTAAATGGGGTCCACTGTGCCACATTATTTTGAAGGAACTCATTTATTTTTTACTCCAGCAGTGAACTCCATTTAAATAGGTTCTTGTATGCCACATCACCTTAAATCAATTCACTATTTCTATACGATTTAATTTTTAAAAAATCATATTAGATTTCATTACTTTAATTTATACATTAATATTTAATTAATATTTAATTTTATTATAACTTTACTAAACTTCTTAACAAAAATTGCGAAGAAAAAGTATGAGTAACAAATTGTTCCTATTAATGAGCTAACAATCGTAATTAAAGGAGAAAAAAAAGGCTTTTTGCATAAAATGCAACCAAGATTGTTAAGATTATTTTGATTTGAATCCATTTGGCACAAATATTTTTTGTTTGAAATAATAAAATGGAAAAATAAATAAAAAAGTACCATTAATAAAAACTTTACTAAACTTCTGTAACAAAAATTATGAAGAAAAAGTATGAATAACAAATTGTTCCTATTAATGAGCTAACAATGGTAATTAAAGAAAGAAAAAAAAAGCTAAAGATGATATATTAACTAAAAAATAGCTAATGGTTACAAAATTATTATTATTTAGTAAATTAAAAAAAAGTTAATGGCTATAAATTAATAAAAAATGATAAATTTATTATTATTAATAAATTAATAAAAGTTAACTGCTATGAAGCACCGTTCCTTCCTGACAGTACCGTGATGACACCTTGGTACAACTCCAATGGTGAACCCACAAAAAACTAGAAGTTATGTAATCACACGTTGGCGGACGAACTCATTTTACCTCCCGTTGGAGATGCTCTTAGAAATGGAAGCGTGACTTGCGGGGGTGATACGCTACCATTCAGGAAGATTTCTCCATGCATCTATAAGAAAGTAGTCCAAATTCAAAATTGGATTCAAATTTATTTTAATATTCGATTAAAATCACATAATTATAATTCGGTTTATTTATGAGTCAGTTGAATATCCACTTATGTTTTATATTTGGATTTGATTTTTATCCATTTTTTATCTACTCAACTCCCAAAAATCCTAAATTTCAATTCTGATTTTGCCATCACTCCACCGGGCACCGACCTTCCACCTTTCGAAGTTTTTTCTGACAAATTATTACTAATTTTATTGAGATATTACTAACTTTATTTAATTAATTATTTATTACTAAAGTTGTCAAAAAAGCCTTAAACTCCAAAGTCTCATTTAAATTTTTTTTACTAAGTCCCTAATATCAAGTTAATTTTCTTAAAGTTCCGACTCATTATTTCATAATTTTTTGTGGTTTTAAGAGAGGCATCATATGCCTCTAATATTTTGTTAATTTTGAATTTTTTTTAAAAAAAAAAACTTTTTTTTAAAAAAAGTTGGTGAGAAAATTTTTTAAAAGGTTTATGAAAAAAATTGTAAATTATTTTTTTTATCGAAAAAATCAAAAAAAAAATTATCAAAAAATTTTAAGAAAAATTCAAAAAAAATTATTTCTCAAAAAAAACAAAATTTAATTTTAATATTGAATTTTTCGAAACCAATTATTTAACTATAATCAATTTTACAATTAATTTTAAACTAAATAATTAATTTGATTATAAATCTAAATTTATGTATTAATTTTAAAATAAATATAGCAGTAACAAAAATGGTGCACGCGGTAACTCACAAATGTTGCAAATAGTATTTCACATTATATTTGGCTTTAAATTTTTATTTATTTATTTACTACACGACATGTCCTTCAACTTAATTGAGTATGATTTCTCATCAAGTCATCCTCAATGAAGGAGTACTCGAAACAACATGATGCTATTTTGTCTTATTCAACCGATCATGTGTGTGTGTTTTCCGATGATAACAATCTGTCACCAACTAAGTGATTGACAATAAATACTCAATGCTCACCTGTAATTAAAATTTAAGTAATAGTACACAATCTTAGGATGCAAAGATGTCATCATATATTATTTTTGTGGTTTTATTTGCTTCATTTTATCATTTTCTAAAACCAAACAAAACATGTATTGTTATAAGATAGTATTTCCAACGTTTCAAGGGTCAACAACGACCAGTCTTTTGGTCACGTGCTATCTAACACTTTTCTAAATATTGTTCCGTTTTGCTTTTTTTGTAGTTGCCACTAGTTCTTGAAACTCATCCTAAGATTAGTACAAATGTCATATCTTTTTGTTTGAAAAATTCTAGCTCATATATGTTACCATACACTGGCTAGTGTCTTTGGTAAAATTGAAAAGTCTATATCAATGCACATTTCACTTTAGTAATAGTAAGTCAACTTTTACTCCTCTTTTTATTTTTCATTTTTATAACAAATTAAAGCAAAATTCATTGATTTCTTTGCTTATGGTGAAATTGTTTTTGGTCATGCCTTTAGAGTCTCAAAGATTTTGACCCTTGCCTAAGATTGTTTGTGAGGATATGTAAAATATAATCATCACCTTGTGTATTGACTTTAAGCAACCTTATAACAATAAGCTACTCAAGTTTTGAAGCTAAGAATTTACATAGCAAAAGAGAGAAAGAAAGAAAGATAGAATAGAAGAAAAACCATTAGACTGATATGCACAGTAGAATGTTAAACCATGTCACAGTTACAGACAAGACAAACATCCTAAACAAATTCCAAGTCTGCTAAAACCACAGCTTGTTTACAAAATATTTAGCTTATGATAGCAAAACCAAGCCACTAAGATAAAGAATGGTGTAACTTGAAGAGTTAACTGTACATGTCAATTCTATTGGGAAATGATATATCAAAAAAAGAAGCTAAGGCTGTGAAGAAAGATGAACAGATAAATACAATCAATCAATTAGATTATGCTAGTAAATGATGAGGTCAACATGTAAGGAAAAGTTGATGGCTCGCGTTGCTGAGCAAGTTCATGAATGTCCCTCACAATGTTAAACACGGCTTCTGGGTTCGCTATTTTAAGTGCACACTCTGACATTTTCTTCAGATCATCTTGTTTAGTGCTGAACCATTCCTTCACAATTCTTGCTGTTTCTTTAGGACTACGTGTGAACACACCGGCGCCATTGTTTACCACATAAGGCACATTACCCTTTTCCTGTGTATTCATTACTATTTCAGCTGACAGGATGGAACAAAAAAGACAGAATAACAACGAGGAGAAAAATTTATTAACTTACCTGTCCAGGGATATAGTCATTGAGAATTATAGGAAGACCTCTAATCAATGCTTCTGCAATTGTACCTGGTCCAGCCTGATAAATTTCATAGAATCAATAAGCTTATTATGCTAACATATAAAGTAGGGAGTAAAAGCAAGGTTTTAAATCACGTTTTTTTAATATATTGCACAGAATTGCAGTCAAATGCGACTATTACAGTCTCAAGACATCAAATAATATAATGACGCAGCCTGAATCGTGATTGAAACTTTTTGCATAAAAAAGCATTAGAGAAAATAATCAGTATAACTTACTTTTGTTATGATGCAGTCACATGCTCCCATCCATTTGGCCATTTGGGTCTCAAATCCTCTAACCTGCACAAACAAAGAAACGAAGTTTCATTGACTATTCACTTACTAGACATCAGAGGTCAAAACATGGTCTTTTGTAACGAGAAGCTCGTAAAATTTAACTATTTTGCAATTTGTTCTTCTAAGAGCTAACTATTATGCATAAATGAGGAATAAACATTGACAATGAAGCAAATAAATTGATTACCTTAACAGGAATTTTCCATTCAAGAGCTTCAACAGCCGCTACTAAGTTCTTATTGCGACCGCATATGACTACAATCTGCCCTATTGGTTTCTCAGCTTCTTTATCATAAAGTGATTCTGCAAGAGCCCTTGCAGTTTTCTTAACAGGACCCATTCCTTCACCACCTCCCATCAGCAAAACTGCTGGCAAGTCAGGATCCATCTCAAGTTCTTCTCTTAGTTGATCCTTTATACAATTAAGAAAGAAAAAAACATTTTAGGTTCCACTCTTCCATCAAATCAGAACTTACTTTCAATAAGCATGGATAATATAATACCTTAACAAGAACTGCACGAGCGAAAGAAGGCCTAATAGGCAAGCCATAAATTCGGGTTTGAGATTCTTCAAGTCCCTCTTGTAAGGCTTTTTTGGCCACTTCTTTTGAAGAGCAGTAACATCTATTCACCCAAGGATGAAACCTGCAAAAAAGGTTCAACATTAATTAATGAACTGGACTTTAATGCAAGATTTTTTTTTAAAAAAAAAAAAAGCTAGTACCATGAATTCTCACCAAGTAGGATGGCAGGTACTAAGGTCTGTGATGACAGTGACAAAAATAACTTTCTTTTCCAAACCTTGCCACTTCAAAACCCAAAGTGGAATATGTTGCATCAACGGATGAACACTTATGATAATATCTGGCTTGTACTCCATCAACCCTGCTTCCACCTCTCTGAAAATTAGAAAACACTACTTTATGATTTCATAAACATAAAATGTCTAATTAATTAAATAATTTCAAAAATTGATGAAAAAAATCAATAATTGATATTTGAACACATTAATAATGTGTTACTGATATACACCTTACATCAAAAGTTGATTAATTTATCAACTGTTGATATTACATGCAATTCTTCTCAAGTAATGAATTGCGACAAAAGTGAATTAATCATGAAAGGACAGAAGAAAAAAAAAGGATTAGAAGAGGAATATGCCTGGCGTAGTATGCAGCTATAGCAGCCAAATACACAGAATGAATCCATTTAGGAGAAGTGCTGTGAAAAGCCACCTTCCATAACTGAACATGCTTAACCATGAATTTATATTGACCTTCCATATCATTCAATGGCCACCCTGTATACTCCTTCCAAACATCTTTAACAAATATCTGAAAATTATCAAAACATCAGCACACAAAACAAATAGCTGCGCAGATAGCTCCAAGAAAAAGACCTACATAAAGACAGAATTCGCCTAAACACAACATAAGAAACGACAAAAACATGTCAACCACAGAAAAATATCACAGATCACAAAAACAAAATAAATAAATAAATAAATAAATATTGTAACATAATTTGGAATGGATGCATGATTTTTTTTTTTTTGAAAAATGGACCAAAAGCTACATCGGATCCAAAATTAACAAATTAAGAAACACCTCAAACAAAAAATTAAGTGTGGGATTAAATTAGTAGCCTACCCTGTATTCATCACCAAATTCAATTTGAAAGGCATCACGAATAGCTTCAGCGGAAGCTCTATGTCCACCACCAGTATCACTCATGAGAATCAAAACATTTTTAGTTCTTTGTCCACCAATTTCCATGAGTTCCATGCCACCTTCTTCGTTGTCTCCATCTTTTGAACTCTGACCCTTAAAGCTACTGCTTCCTTGATTAGATCCTCCAAACACTTTTTCCACTATAGATTTCTTCGGTGACACATCTGAAACACTAGACTTTTTCGGTGAAACATCATTATTAGTTTTCTTCGGTGATGATTCATCTGAAACAACAATTTCAGAGTTTTTTGGTGGCACGTCTGAAATCTCCTCCATGTCTCCGAAAAGGCACAGAGTTGTTGTTTACGAGCAACGGTCAAACAAACCTCGTTCCCGCCACAGAAACAAGGTTATTGTTTTTCTCTCGGAGGAGAAAAAAATGACAGGGAGAAAGTGTGTGTTAGGGGAAACAAAATTGAGAAGAGAGAAAGAGAGAAATGGAAATGATTGGTTTGGAATTGGCGAATTAGGAGGAATGAGAGAGAGGTTAACAATGTTTGTGTTGTTTGTGAGGTGATGCTACAATTATGCTATGGAGTATGGAATTTTCTGTCAAACAAAAAAGAATTATGCTGTGGAATTTTTATTTTTATTTTGTGAGGTTGGGTGGATTTTGGACCGTTGGATTTGGATGGAGAGTTTTTTTGGGATGAAAATTGGAATGTTCTAAGCTGAAGATTCGAATCTTTATGTTTTTGTTGTTGGTTTGAAAGAATGAGTTGTTCAATCATTCGTGGCTCCTTGTTTTGCTGTCGTGTCCTCTTGGTTTTGCGTATTTGCATCATGTGTTTTGGTTTCGCATTGAAAATGACTTTTTCTTGGACTATTTTGCCCTTTGCTATGTTTGTGCTTCGCCGTTGGTTGATAAGCGAGAAAAGGGCTTATATGGATTTTGCGTAGATGGAACATTTAATGCGGGGTAGTCTTTTTTTTTTCGCTTTGAAGTCAAGTAGAGTAAATAAAAATTGTCCGCAGTAGTAAGGTTGAAAATTTAATGAAAACCGATCAATTTATTCTATCCACCAAATATTATTTTTTTAAATATTTATTAAAATTAGGGTTATGTAAAAGATGTCCAAAGTAAAAAAAAAAATTAAAAAATATAATGTTTAAATTTTTAAAGTAATTTTTTTAGTTAAAGTGTTAAATAACATAGTTTTAAGAATAAATGTTTGACTTTTACTATAATTATATCTAAAATCATATATCCATGAATGATAGAGTAAAGAGTTTTTATATTATGCTCTTAAGTCTTAGTTAAACTGATGAATATCGATGTTGTTATACATGACATTTTGTCTCATATTCAAAATTGAGACATCACAATTATGTGAGTTAATTGGGTAATAAGAAGACTTCTTGTGTTTATTGTTACATGTGTCACAGGCTAAAACTTTGTTCAATATGGATAATAAGAAGATCAAAAACTTCATTCAATATGGATAAAAAAAAGATCGATAATATTGATGAAATCATATTAGTGACCAAGTATAACAACAATGAAAAGAAGATATAGTGTTGAAACTCAAGATTTCCTAAAGACAAAAAGATTTTGCAAACACATAAAGATTGCAACTAGGGGTAGGAATAAGTCAAACTATACTTTAAAAAGGTTTGAACATGATCTATGATAAATTGTTGAGGTTTTAATTTGGCCTACCGCCTTTCATAAACTTTTTTCCAATCTGGTCTGACTTTGATATATAAGGAAAGCTAATAAAATAATAAACATAAAAAAAAAACTAATAAAAAATTTTTTTTACTCAATAAATACTAAGTTACTAACAAATAACAATGTTGATAAATAATATATATATATTGGTCTATCAGACCTAATAGTTTTTTAATAAGTCTGGGTTTGATCTATATAAATTAATATGCTTAAAAAAAGTCTGAATATAGTATTTTTATTAGATAGATCAGACTAAATCAGATTTTAAGTAGAGCAGGTCATAGACATCTGACAAATAGTATAACCTATTCTAACTCCTAAATGCAACCAACATAGCTGGTGCGATATTGAAGAAGAGAATAAGGAAGAAGTGAGAGAATAAATCATCAATTGGATTTTGAGTCAAGAGTTGGTGTAAAAAAAGTAAGATATATATCACAATTAAAAAAAACAATAAATTAAAGTTACCGTTATAAAATATAGTTTATCGACTCAGGAAAAAAATTTATTTTGGATGAAGAATTTAGGAGATCAAGAACAAAGATCCTAAAGAAAAATCAAAGCAAAAAATAATAATAAGACTACGTCAAAATCTTTATTGTCTCAAATAAAAAAAAATTCTTAAAAAAAAAATTGTGATATTCTTAATAAATAAATAAAATCTTATTTGCATCTTACTTCTATTCATCAAGAGTTAAGGAAATTAAATTGATTATTTTTAGCCTAATTGACTATGGTAGCTTCATGAATACTCGAATATAAAATTCATATTCTTTTGTTGATAATTTTTTGACATTTAAATCGGCAATTCAAATTCATTTTAATTGAATAATTATCAGTGTTTCAAATTCATTTTAGTGATTAATTAGTTAATTTAATTAATTAGTTATTTACATTAATTAATCATTTTTATTATCAATATAATTAATATTTCTCTATTTTTTATCAATAATTTAAATTAAAAACGCTAATAAGTAATTATGTGAACCACCACATTTAGGTATCTTTTACTTCATCTCCAAACCATGAGATATGTAATTTTATTTGTAACTCAAATTTCACCACATTTTGTTAGTCATAGCATTGGATGAGATTACAAGGTTGTGAACTAATGTTTAAATCTTGGAGGAGAGAAACTTTCACGTTTAACTTTCGACAATTCCTCCCTCAAATAGGATTGTAGAGAATCCATTGGAATAAAAACTCATAAAAAGCATTACATAAATTTTTACTTGACATTTCATTTAAGACATTTTTTTCATTTTGTCGGTTGTAAACATAAAATATTTTTATATGTGTAATGAATAAAAGTTGAATTTAATTTATATACTACCACACTGTAAATTAATTACAATCGTTAAATTTTTAATAATATTTAATTTTTATCATAATTATTTATAAAACTATTCTCATAGTTATTTATGATTTGTCAAGTGTGTATAGTATTTTATACTTTTAATACATAAAAATTAAACTCATAAAAATTACGCTCCACAAAATTTACAAGATTTTTTACTTGATAATTACATGTAGGAATATTAGAGTTTAAAATATCAATAATGTGTTATCAAGAAACATTGAGACATAATAATAATTATTATTATTATATTATTATAATAGTTCTTGAAATTAGAGATGAAGAATATCCCGTGGATTATGCTGATGTTGTGGGGCAAATGTAAAAGTTGGCATTATTTGTTAAATCTCCACAATGCACCAATTTGCGCCGAGGAACATATTCGATGATTATTTACCAGGTGTGGTTCCCTTGACCATGAAAATGACTAGACTAGTAGTAGTGCCAAAAACAAGTGCACATATATATTAACAATATATCTAGACCAATATTTTCCAAAGCGAAGGTATAGGGAAAAAAGACCATATACAAGATAATTGAATGGCTAGTAGTATAGACATGATTAAATTTGAGGTGTTACACACACGTGTAATTGTTGTTCGGTTTAGTGACTAGTTTTCTAGTGTTAATGACTTTGGTTGGCAAAGGGACCGTGTCAAGTTGAAGTTCAAAAAATATAAAGCATATATACAAGTATATTATGGAATGAAAAAAAAGTGATGTCATCCATGTCATTATCCGTGAATAAATTTAACTCCTAAAATGTAAAGTGAAAAAAAAAATCAAGATTATTATTTCAACAAACTCATTATTTATTATGATACACTTTACATTCTAAAATAAATTATTCAATTTAGATGAACTAAATCATAATTAGCTGATAATGACACAAGCCTATATCCAGCAACTGAAAATTAAAATATGATACACATGAAGTGTGGAGATCCAACAATTATTTGAACAAGTATACCCTTTAAATTCTAAAACATTTACAGCTACTAAAATTTCTGCATCAACATTCAATTGTTATATAGAACTATTACAACCCCCTATGTGCCTACTGAAAAAAAAAATTATAAGTATTAAAGGAAATTACACAAACTCTCCCTAATCCACAAATTCTGAGGACAATGCAGAGATCCTGATAGTCAAACAAGATCTTCATCCTAGCTACATAGTCTATTTGCAGCAAAAAAAAAAAACTATCTTTCATTTTTGTTATTCTTCCATAAAACTCTATATCCCTTTACTAGTTCTTTGTTGATCAGTGTTAAGTTGTAATAATATTCATCTACTTGGAAACTATTCTTGTCCTTTACAGTCATCATGATCCTGCAAGAGTAAACCTGCACACAGAGGGCATGACGGGTCACGTAGTTCTTCAATGCAAGTTCTTTGCTCCAAACAATCAGCATGATAAACATGACCGCATACTAAAACTGCCACAACTGCCAGTTCATTGCAAGACATCGAATTCCCCATGAAGTTAAATTTCCGTCTCAGCGGCTTCTGACATATTGTGCAAACCACCTTCACTACGTCTGGTGATACCGAATCCATTGCGAAAGAACTCGACCGGATTCTCTCTGGCCTAGAAAATGTCTTCTCTCTGAATTCTAAAGTAAATCAAAATTGCACAAGAAAAAACTTTAATAATCAATCTTCCTGGTAAACTTCAACACTAGTATCAAGACACAAAGCATATGTGGAAACATTGAAAAATGAAAGTGATTTTTCTAGTGAATTTTTTCTGCAAAGCATAGAGAATGTAAACTAGCTTTAGCACTACCAAAAAATTGAAAATTAAGAAGCGTAGATGACATATGCATACCCGTGTGTTGTTTGGACGATGAGTTAGGTTGAGAAGCCAATTTGAAAGAAAGCTTGTCATCAAATGAGGAAGTACCCTTGCCACGAGAAGAAGACGCATTGGCATGATTGGCAGAGTTGCGTCGAGAATACTGGTGTCCATAGTAATACCGAGATCGTTTCAAAAATATTGAACGACCAAGATTCTGAGGATGATGATGCGGCATAGCTGGATGCGTATTAAGTAGCTTCATAGATCCATCTGTGATATTCAATACAGATGGCAGAGGGAGTGCACCTGGATCGCCTGAACACGAAGGCTTCTAGAAAGAGGGGACAAGAGAGGAGAAATGACATAAGTTAATCATATCCAATGTTGTCAAGTGTGGATTGCATAAAATAACTGTTTGTTCAAATTACCCTAGACAACAGTGCTATAGCACCGGTATAGCAACTATTATACAGCATTTTATACTAAATAGTATATTGCGGAACAATAATGATTTCTTTAATTCCACTAGGCTATAACGCTGCTATAGCAGCTATTTAACAACACTTATCATATCAATTTTAGGTGCAATGAGATCAAAAGGATGCAACCATGCAACCGATATGCTTGTGAATTACATTCATATTACTTCCAAAGCTAAGCATATGTCTACATTATGTAACTGTGC
This sequence comes from Cicer bijugum, assembly GCA_037974875.1. NCBI lineage: Eukaryota > Viridiplantae > Streptophyta > Magnoliopsida > Fabales > Fabaceae > Cicer > Cicer bijugum. Next base: position 513,265 of record JBBPBT010000347.1, on the reverse strand, counting down.
GAGTTTAATTATGTATGACCCTATATCAACCAGTGTTGTAAGAAAAAAAATAATATGAATGATGATATGAGAAGAGTAACTTCAATTGAAGGAACTTTGAGTTTATCATATTGAAGGAATGAGAAAAGAAAGCCAACCTCGTCGGACAACAGCTCCATCTTGGAAGAGCATTGAATGGCTTTTGCAGTATTGGCAAAAAGGACAGCAATAATTTAGTAAAATGGCTTATCAATCACACACCGTGAAGTATACAAACTAAAAGCAAATAGCACAAGGAAAAAAATAATAAAGGGACTATTTATCCTGTTTTTTTCTAGATAGATTCACAATGCAATCAACATGTCATTGTCAGGTATACATAAACCATAGCATGCAAACTATAGCGCATAAAGTCAAAATCTAAATTATAAATTCACTTTATGGCACATAATCTGCTGACACACTTGTGCAGGTTGGCTCACATTGGCTACACAGCCCATATGTATAAAGCATAACAAATGAATATGCAATGTGATGTTAGACTCATGAAAAAGGAAAATAAGCAATTTTCTCATGTATGTTTTTATCTCTACTTCTCATTTAATTTTTATCTTCTAAACTTAAGCACATTACATTTCAAAAATAAATACACAAAATTAAAGGACACACACCATATTTGACCTCAAATTTTTAATGTTCAATCAGAATTAGCTATGTCAATTGCATGAAGTAAAACACATTAAAATCTGTCCCGAAAATAAGTAAAAACGAAATTGCATTTATTTATCATCCCTGATCTTAGATTCGAAAAATATCTTTAATATTAAAAAAAATCCATTTCCGTAAAATTCTTAAAGATGCTGATCGGACATATACAA
>JBBPBT010000347.1:463566-486356 GCA_037974875.1 Cicer bijugum | reverse complement strand
TATGAATTACAAAAAATCTATGTAACATGAGTTTTAGGGTGAAGGAACAATTAAGTCTCTCATTGGTGAAATCAAAAATATTATTGTTAGATTCAACAAATACTTCAAATTTATTGGAAATAAAAAGTAGATTATACTTAATTGAAACTTTAATTCCTCCATTTATAATAATCTATGAATTTGGTTACTTTAATTTAAAATTTGATAGTTTTTAATTTTTTGTTATGATTTTTTAATATAAAAATAATAATATGATATATTTTAAATAATATGACATATGATATCATGATATAGAATTATTAACACATACAAATTATAATAAAAATTTCTAAAAATTTAACTTTTAACTTCAATTTTTTTTTTTGTAATTTGCGTGCTAACTGCAGTTGTCTTCTCCTCCCAATCTCCCATGGCAAAATTTCATAAGGTGTTTTGTTTTTAGGGCTGCTATATATTTTGACAACCGGGTTGAATGGTTCCACAATAACACCCACCAAGAGACAGTCACCAAACTTTATCCAAACAAAGTATAATGAGTTTAAGTAGACGAGAAGATTGAAATGAGTTTGAAACTTTGATTTATCATATAAATCTTCATTCTTCACAATACACTTTTTTTTTAAGAACACAATTCACACTTGGATTAAGTAATTAATAGATAAAAAGCAAACCCCAGGAACTCTATTTATGTTAAGTCTTAATTCTCTTTCTACATGTGAATGGAAACACTAATACTAAGGATGTTTCACACATGCACAAATAGGAGAATGTGTAGATGTTATTCTTTTTATTTTAAAAAAATTTGAACAATTAATTTAATCTAAGGATATTTTTTTGGATTCCACCGGTGAGGGACTTAATTGCTCCCTCAACCTATAAGCCACCATATTTGAGAATCACCTGGATTGTATTTGCATGATGATGGTAGCCTTCTTTGAAGTGAGACTTATTTCTCCAATTCAACAAATGCTAGCAAGCTATCCCATGAGAGTGGTTATCCAACCATTCCTTTGAGCTCCTTGTTTAGATTACAATAAATTTGAAGAAGTGAAAAAATTAGTCAAATAATTAGATGTAGCCAATCTGATAAAAATTTGGGTGGCATATATGCGATCTCTTAAAATATAAATGAAGGTCTTCTTCGTATTTTCACAAATATGCCAAGTGAGTGAAACACCCGTATCCTATCTATTTATGCAGCTAACTACAATTGAAGTCACTTTAAAAAAATATAAATTAATGATTCTTCTCATTTTTTTTTAATATTATTGATGTTAATTTAAAAAATTAAATTTTTAAAAAAATATTAATTTATTTTATTTTATCAAATTAAATGAGTGTAAATTTATACATTATATTTTTAAGAAATATAGTGAAATTTGAGGGATTTTCACAATTATATTCCATTTTTTTATTTTAAATACCAAAATGCCACACATTGAAAAAATAATATCAGAATGCCCTACTTTTTTGCCCTAGTTGTTGGTCGCAACCTGGGGATGCGACCTCCTATTGAAATTTTTTTCAAAACTTAACTGATGCATATCCTGGGGATGCGACCTCCTACATGCATATTTTCATATTTTTTGTTTCCCATTTTGCCCTTATGTATGACATATATATTATATATATTATTATTACATATTTTAAAATTAATAATAACATTATTATAATTAATTAAAATTATAAAAATATTTAATATATTAATATTATATAATTGTAACTAATTATAATAATAAATATAATAATAATAATAAGAAAATGATATTAATAAAATAGAAATACATTAATTTATTAATATTATATAATTGTTACTAATTATAATAATAAATAGAATAATAATAATAATTAAAATAGTAATAATAAAAATAAAAAGAAAATTCTATTAATAAAATAAAAATAAAAATATATTAATTTATTAATATTATATAATTGTTACTAATTATAATAATAAATAGAATAATAATAATAATAATAAACAGAAAATTCTATTAATAAAATAAAAATAAAAATACATTAAATTAAAAGAAAAAATACATTAAAATAATAATAATAATAATAAAACAAAAATTCTATTAATAAAATAAAAATAAAATTACATTAAATTAAAAGAAAAAATATATTCAAATAAAATGACATTAAATCAAAAGAAAAAAATACATTAATTTTGAGTAGATGTACCAGCAGCGTTTGGATAATTTTTCTTAGTATGACCAGATACTTGACATAATTCGCACTTTCTTGGGACTCTAGCCGTAGTGTCCATTTCTTTTTCTAATGTGTTTGGTATTTGGGCGACCTTTCTTGACTCTCCGCATTAGTGGATTGTAACACACCTTAACACCTTATGTTTGGTACTCATTGCACAACTCCGAGTCGGCTTATGCGGCTTTTGATTCTATGTATAATGTTGAAACTCAAAATGATACGGAAACAGGTGGTAGTGGTTCTAATCAACAACAGATTACAATGAGGATCAACCACAACAACCTCAAATTGTTCAAAGGGCTAGACGAGTTCGACGACCGCGTAGATGTGGAACTGGAGGTCATTTAGAGTAACATAATTAATTTTTATTTAATCTTTTTTTTATTTGTAGCATTTTTTTTCTTTTTTTTTAATGTATTTTTTCTTTTAATTTAATGTAATTTTATTTTTATTTTATTAATAGAATTTTCGTTTTATTATTATTATTTTAATGTATTTTTATTTTATTAATAGAATTTTTTATTTATTATTATTATTCTATTTATTATTATAATTAGTAACAATTATATAATATTAATATATTAAATATTTTTATAATTTTAATTAATTATAATAATGTTATTATTAATTTTAAAATATGTAATAATAATATATATAATATATATGCCATACATAAGGGCAAAATGAGGAAAAAAAAATATGCATGTAGGAGGTTGCATCCCGAGGATGCGACCATCAGTTAAGTTTTGAAAATTTCTTCAATAGCAGGTCGCATCCCCTGGGTGCGACCAGCAACTGGGGCAAAAAAATAGAACATTTTAGTATTATTTTTTCCAATGTGTGGCATTTTAGTATTTAAAATAAAAAAATGGAATATATGTGTGACTTATCCAAAATTTAATAATATTTTTAGTTATAATATTTTTTTATCTTAAAAAAAATAAATTTAAGCATGACTACTAATATTAATATTTATTAATTGAGATATAACTTTATAAAAGCCATAAACATGTTATGTATGTCTACCTCTAAAAAATAGATTTATATATGAAAGATAACTAGATGAATTAAAAGACCCATTGACTAAAACGGGTCACAAGCCGGACGCATTTCATTAGCGGTTGGTTCATGATCCCCCACTAAACATCACACCGTCAAAATGCTCGGCGTTTCAACCTTTCATCCACCTCCGTTGAAAACGTCGTCGCATTCAACTATCCCACGTCTGAACCCTACATTTCTACCACCATTCTCAATTTCCCCCTCTTTCAACCGCTCCACCACCACCACCACCAAGCCCCTCGTTATTCGCGCCATCGACGCAGCACAGTTATTCGATTACGAATCGAAAGTAGCATTCCAATTCCACAACTCTCAAAAGCTTAAAATCGCCATAATCGGCTTCGGTAAATTTGGTCAATTCCTCGCCACCACCTTCGTCCGTCAAGGTCACACCGTCTTAGCTCATTCCCGTACCGATTACTCCTCCGCCGCTCGAAATATCGGCGTCACTTTTTTCCCTAACGTCGACGATCTCTGCGAAGAACACCCCGAAGTTATCCTTCTTTGCACTTCCATAATCTCGACTCAACATGTTCTTCTCTCTCTTCCATTTCAGCGACTCAAACGCAGTACATTGTTTGTCGACGTTCTTTCCGTCAAAGAGTTCCCCAAAAACCTTCTTCTCGAAATTTTACCGACCGATTTCGATATCATATGTTCTCACCCTATGTTTGGACCTGAAAGTGCAAGCCGTAGTTGGAGTGGTCTTCCATTTGTTTACGAAGAAGTTCGAATTGGGAACGAAGAGCATAGGCTTCTGAGGTGTGAGAAGTTTCTTGATGTGTTTGGAAGAGAAGGGTGTAGAATGGTGGAGATGAGTTGTTCTGATCATGATAGGTATGCAGCAGGGTCACAGTTCATAACACATACTGTTGGTAGGGTTTTAGATATGTTGATGTTGGAGTCTACTCCTATTAATACTAAAGGGTATGAATCTTTGTTGAATTTGGTTCAAAATACTTGTGGGGATAGTTTTGATCTTTACTATGGTCTGTTTATGTTTAATAAGAATTCTTTGGAGATGTTGGAGAGATTGGATTTGGCTTTTGAGGATTTGAGGAAACAGCTCATTGCTCGTTTGCATGATGTTGTAAGGAATCAGTTGTTTGAAAGTGCTGTAAAGGTCCAAACTTTACAAGATAATTACAACTATGAATTAACCAAGCATTCCCAAAATGGATCTGCAATTGTAGTATCCTCCAGAAACCAGAGGTGATTGTTTCTTTTAAAGCTTGCTATAATATCAGTTTTATTTAGTGCATTATATGAATTCTGTTTTTTTTATTATTGTGTGGGTATATGCTAGGGGGTAGAGAGACTGTATGTTGATTGTAACTTTATTTTGTTGCTATGATTTTTGCTGTTTTCTTATATAAATTGGCTTGACCTTCATGTGATGCAACATGGATAAAGGCTTTTATTGCAATTCAATGGCTAACGAGCAGTGAATTATAATCACCATTTGCAGAGAGCATTAAAACCACTACTGTTTTTGTTTTTACTTTATTTTCTTTACGGTTGGTCTTTCAAACCAAGTCTAATTCATAGTTGCATTTTATGCTAATTATATCAGATCTGATGATGCTATGGTAAGTAATTACAAGTCAAATGATTCTGGCCAGTCTGATGACAGCACAAAGCTCAAGATCGCAATAATTGGTTTTGGTAACTTCGGTCAATTCCTTGCAAAAACTATTGTACGTCATGGACATAAAGTGTTAGCATACTCTAGATCAGACTACTCTCATGTGGCTCAGGAATTGGGAGTTTCCTATTTCGATGATGCAGATGATCTTTGTGAACAGCATCCAGAAGTGATTTTACTTTGCACTTCAATCCTTTCCACAGAGAAAGTTCTTAAATCATTACCTGTGCAGAGGTTGAAGAGAAGTACTTTGTTTGTTGATGTACTCTCTGTCAAAGAATTTCCCAGAAACTTGTTTCTTCAACATTTGCCACCTTATTTTGACGTTCTCTGTACTCACCCTATGTTTGGGCCAGAAAGTGGAAAAAATGGCTGGAAGGGTCTTCCTTTTCTATTTGATAAAGTCAGAATAGGAAGAGATGGCTCAAGAATGTCACGTTGTGATCGGTTTCTTGACATTTTTTCCAAAGAAGGGTGCCGAATGGTTGAAATGTCATGTGCCGAACATGATTGGCATGCCGCCGGATCACAGTTTATCACACATACCACAGGAAGATTTTTAGAAAAATTAAACTTGGAGGCAACACCAATAGACACAAAGGGTTATGAGACTTTATTGAGTTTGGTGGAGAATACTGCTGGGGATAGCTTTGATCTCTATTATGGTTTGTTCTTGTATAATATAAATGCAATGGAGCAACTTCAAAGATTTGATATGGCTTTTGAGTCATTGAAGAAGCAGCTTTTTGATCGTTTGCATGGTATCTATCGCAAACAAGTATTTCAAAATGAAGAAAATGTCCATGATTTTCCAGAGAGGTCTATGTTGCCTGAGATATCTGAAGAAAGTAGCACAGTATCATCTTTTTCAAGTACTGTGGAAGCTAAATGAAATTGATTTCCATGATTGAGTTGCAATTGGTAATTGTTGTAGGCCCTGCTTATTATATTTGTATGTTTTGAAAAAGCTTGTAATTTCTCTTTTTTTGGTAGTTTAAGTTTGTAATATCTAAATCTAAATTTTCGCATCCAATCTATCTTAAAGTTACGGTAATGTCCTGTTTGACCTCTTATAAATAAACTTTATAAGAGGAGGACCAAGTATATGGATAGAATTTAATGTAGGCTGTTTTTATGTTGCAGCAGTTTTTTAATTGTAGCAGTTTGGGTTTTTGTAGTAACTGCTACATGGGTAGTTACCAACAGAATAAAAGTCTCCGAAACTTTGGAGAACAAGTGTCCTAGTGTTATTCTGTCTTATTTGCGTGTTATTTTCTGTACTGTAATTCTGTTTGTATCAATAAGCATCAGAAGTTGTCCCAATTTTACTTTGTATTGGACTGGTACCTATCCCGTTGTTAGGTTTTGCTTTCTTTGCATTTCTACCAAGCTGGATTGACATTTAGACTTGAGAATTCTTAATCTGAAGAGGGATATTATTTAGAACCCTGGATGAAAGTTTGATATCATTAGGATCGCCTCGATGTTCTCTGGCTGAAAATTGGATAACATAATTCAAATTGGCACAATCATTTGCTGATATTGAATGCCGTTGTTCGAAAGAGCTTAGAAACTTGAAGCAAATGATTTAGGAAAATCACTAAATATTCAATACGAGCGAGCTTTTTCCTTTCTTGGATTAAAGGCTACTAAATATGTATGGCTAATTGTCCTTTCATACTTTGTGCAGTATTTATAATTTTCTATTTACTGGAGTTTGGCAAAACTAATCTATTTGAGAACCCAGAGTGTGTTGGATATGATATATGTGAACTCCATTTGCTTATTATTTTCTGTGTTCATCTCAATTCTAGGTTGATTGCTTATGCGTTTCCAGAGAACATTATTGGTGTGAATGTGATTAAATTAACCTCCCATTGCCTTATAATTCTTTCTGGAAAAATTTTGTTTTGAAGAATTTTATATTGTTGAAGGGAGCTGGTCCAAGTCTAACTATATTCTGTTTGAGATGTTTAAGAATGCTTATCAAAGTTGTGGGCTCTCTACTAAGTGATAGCACAACATGTGGGTCATTACGGGGTGTCACTATCTGCTGAGGCAAATAGAGAACACATGGTAGCTTATTTTATCCATGAAAATGTCCTCATTGTGGTCACTGGTATGCAGGTTCTGATCCAGCTATATATGATAAAAATTTCAGATCTGACTACTGGAGACGGGCATGAATGAAATAGATGTTGATTTTTTTTTATTATTATTTTTTTTTTAATTTTTTTTAAGTAAGGTTCCAGCTTGGACATGGGTTCATTTAGTGATATTTGACATGAAGTTCATTTTACAGGTGATATATAATTTAAAGACACATTTAATATTAGAAATTAAAATGTTTCTTTTTGTTTGTTATGAATTCACCAAAAGTGCATGTTTTGAATTGAAGGTAACATATATTTTGTCAAACTCACCGCCAGTTTAAATATGGACTAAATTTAAGACATCAGTAACCAAGTTGATAAACCAATATAAAGTCGCACCTCTTATATGATTTGATTATTCTCTGGCAACAACTTAACCATTCATATCTCTGTTTCCATAATTTGACTTGATAAACCAAACATTGATATTTGTATTCTAACAGCAAGTCATTCGGGGGAATTCAAATGTAAAATAATCTCACTTCTCATGATCACAGTTATCTGCAATTTTGACTGTCTCGAGTGCTATTTTCCCCTCTTGATAGCTCCTGTAGTTGATTTCACCATAATTTTTGACATTTCTATACAACCTTGGACGTGTCTCGTTTATTAAGCCTTCAACAGGTCCAATTTCGTTCTCTAGTTCTGGCTCATTAAATATTGCCACAGACATTCTCAACTTTTCTGTATTTGTCACAACCCTGTGCATTGGACTCTTGAATATTCCATTACTCATGATCTGTAACAATACCCAACTACAAATTAGTATTTTTATTATGCTTGATGAATTTTTCTAACTATGTTAAGCTCTTGTTTTGAACCTTATTTACCTACCTGCATTTGGTCGCCAAGATTAACAACAAGAGCATCAGGTATTGTGGGGACATTGATCCATTTGTCGTCTATCATAACTTGAAGACCTTCCACTTCCTTATCTTGCAACAGAACTGTAATCCCTGATCTATCTGTGTGAGGTTTTACTCCAAGAACCAAATCAGGTCTAGAGCAACGTGGGTAGAAGTTTATCCTTGCTTGCAGTAAACATTGCTTCCCAAACGGGTCCAAGAAACTACCTTCTTCTAAATTCAGTGACCTTGCCATGCTTCTCAAGAGATAATCCATCATTAACTTTACTTTGGCAGAAAACTCTTCTAATGTCTCACTACATTATATTGAAAAATATTAAGTTCAATAACAATTGACTTGACTGAGATACATGAGGTTTGGTCAATAGGATCATCATGTTTAAGAGATGATTATGCACTTTTTATTTCACTATGAGAAAAGGGTAGTACCTGAAATCACTAGGATTTTCTGGCCAAAGTGAAAGCCTTCGTTTTTCTTTTGGAAAAACATGTAGAGTCAAGCGATAAGACCAGTCAAGAACTTGCTTCTCTGAAACTATTCTGTCATTTCCATATCCTTCAGATTCATTCACAATTCGGGCATACTTCTGCTTTTCCTCCACTGGAAGTGCAAAAAAATGTTTTGCTACTTCACGTATCTTGTCAAGATATGAATTTGACATGCCATGACCAATTGCCTATTGTAGAAGAAGTAAGTATAATTATAGTTATAGTAGTATCTTACAATTTCTAATATAGTTAGTGCATGTTTGGATTCACAGTGAGATTTGCAGAATCATAACGACAACAATTTTGGAAATGCTACACTTTCTTGCTTCAACAAACATACACGAGTAACAGATGAATATGTAATGATCTGAGATGATGTGGAAGTAGCTGTTTGTCCCTCAAGTTTACAAGTGCATCACAAAATTTGCAGCTTAATAACTCCCAATGAACACTCTAGTAAATTCATCTAAGCAGTAATATAATCTTATTTTAAATAAGCTATGGTTCTTATACACTTATGAAATCGTTGTAAATTATTGTAAATTCATACCTGGAAGCATCCAGCTGAACTTAGAGCAGATCTTAGCTTCTCAAGCTCACTTTCTGATGAAAGAAGACTTACATCGATGATAGGAATTGGAATCAGTGTTGAAGAATCTTTAGATCCAAAGCTATTTCCTTTGACTAAATATTCTGATGGTGGTTCATCACCATCCATAGACATTTCTTCAATGCTCTTAACAAGAAGATTGCTAGCCATGTTTTTTCTGTCTGATTTACTAATAAGATGAACAGTTAAATATTGTTAATGATAACTTTCAACTTTTATTGATCAAAAAATATATAGAATATTATTGATTGTTTAAATCCAAGGCCGGTTTTGTGAGATGATTAGTAATAGTATAATAGTATGTGATGTGTCCTTCACAATTGTTTTTGTATGTTATGTTTTATAGGCTTATCTTAAAATAGTATTTACGTGGACAATTTATTATTACATGGACAGAAATTAGTATGTTATGTCTTGGTAAAAATTTGTCTGCCTCTTTGCAACAAAGAAAGCCAATTAAACCGAAAAAAGATGAAAGACAAATTAAAAAATACTACTACTATCAATTTGGCATTTGTGCGTGTGCGTGTGCGTTTAGTTTACGGATACACAATCGGGAGAAGCACGTTTGATTGAGAATAAAAACAATACTCTCCCAATAAAAAGGAAAAAATGATTAAATAGTATGTTATGTTTCAATAAAAAGGAAAAAATGATTAAAAAAATTTAAAATAAATATAAAGAGAGAAATAAGATTCACAATTTTACTACTTACATTTCATGTTTTGCTATTCATATTCCATCAAATTTCATAAAATTAAAATACTCAAAATGTATTTCATTCATTCTTAAACTCTATTTTATCTCTTTTTCTATTCATTTCTATCACTCACCTTATAATATCTTACATTCTTATTAGATACTAATAACTCACACCTCATAATTCATATTCATTTATAATTTACCCCGACAAAATATATTTATTGATTTGTTGAGTTTGTATTTTTTTCTTCAAAATCTGAGAATTTTATGTGATTTGAGTTTTTGTACCTGATAAATTATACATTGTACACAAATTTAAATCACATACCCTTATGTATATTGTGTTCACATAAATGTACATAAATTGAGCTCACGTACATATACTTAGACTGAATTCACTTGCATGTGCTTAAACTGAGTTCAAGTATATGTAAAAAAATTTAGTGAATAGAGGAAGTGCATACTTGAATTTCATTCACATACATGTAAAATTTTACAGTAAATGGGAAAAATTGTATTTGAATTTAATTCGCATAAATGTATGTACACGTACATGTACATAAACTTTGAATTTAGTTCGCGCAAATATCTACACATGTACATGTACATAAACTGAGTTCAAATACATGCAAAACTTTGTAGTGAGTAGGATAAATGTGTACTTGAACTCAGTTCATTTAAATGTACATAAAATGAATTGACGTACATATTAAATTTCATATTAAGAAGCAGACGCGTACTTGAATTCAATTCACGTAAATGTATTTAAGATTGTAGATTTCACAATGAAAGAAAAAAAAAGAGAAAACTAATTAACATAGTTGATTTAATAATAAAGAAAGTTTAATCTTTTCAACAATAAAACATGGATAACTAATAAAAGAGGGTGTGAGTAATAAAATTATAAAATTAAAATAATAGAGATGGTTGAGAGTTCGACGTAGAAGAAAATCTAAATTTGATTCTCTTGCATGAGCATATTTGGATTTGTCTTGATAGCATAGTGTCTTAATGGATATTCACTCTCAAACAATTTCTACAAAACATCTGATTTTTTTTTAATCCCTTACTCAATTATTTTATCTTATACTTATCTCCTCACTTACACCCCAACTTCTCTCTATCACTCTACTCTCATTTTTCGTTGTTGGAGTGGGATGCCCGCATGGGAGGGTCCAACTATGTGTCCACTTTTTGACATTGAGCAAAAATCTTAAACATTATAATGTTATATTTGGTGAGGTCCAAATATCAAGTAGAAAGATAAAGAACACTTTAAATTTACTGAACTTGTAAAATGATTTATATTAAAAACCCGCATTAGTTAATGATATAATCGAAAAAAGTATAAGATTAAAATAAATAAAAAAAGAGCAAGATATGAATAGATTTTTTTATAATTAGATAGAAATTATGATGATATCAAGTTCAACGAAATTAGTAATACTTAAAAAAAAAGTATTGATATAGAATTAGTAAGATGGCCTTTCTTTTATTGTTTATATCTTGTAACTCGATTATAATATCATGTACTCATTTAAATTTAAATATAAGCAAATATAATTTATTTGCACTCTATTTAACGATGTTTATTCTGAAATGTCCTTCAATCATATTTTTCAATAACTTTTTCATTTTCACGAGGGACACTTTTGAAAATCGCTAATAATTTTTAACTAATACTTTAAATAAATTCAAAGTTAGTTATTTTTATGATAATTAATAACTAATAAGTGTTTTGTTTTGGTGTTTTACTCAAAGTTATAAACAGTGATGTGTTTAGCCAGCCCTAAGGCCTGTCTTAACGAGTCTTTGGATTCAAGAACTCATCATGTATGGGGAAAAATAAAAACAGAATTGTAGGAAAAAGTACGGGTGCAAATAGCAAATACAGAAAAGAAAATTTCCTAAAATATTGGCATTTGATATGAACCACAAGCAGTATCTCCCTCGTGGCTAACTGGTTAGACAAACATGCACTCCTAAACACAACCATTAATTCCTTTTCTTTCTTCAATTGCTAACTTTATTTTGATTTTATTATTTTCATCATAATCAAAATGGTTATCTTCACTCTCAGAACACATCACAATAATAATAATAATAAATCATGCTTCTTTCATCAAATTCACACAACACATTCACACAACCCTTTTATCAAAACCTCTTTTCAACGGTTTCACTTCACACCTTCCAAAATCATACACAGACCCAAACAACACAGAATACTAGTATGTAGCACTAAACAAGATATCAAAGAAACTCATAATAAAGTATCCAAGTCTGAGCTCAATGCTTTTACCGACCTTGATGATTTGGAACAACAACAATCTGGGAATTGGCCACCATGGAAGAATCTTCCATTAAGATACAAACTCATAGGCACCACTTCACTTGCCTTCGTTATCTGTAACATGGACAAGGTTTCTTCTTTACTTACTTTACTCTATAATCCATTTTTCTTACAAACCCATAACCCAAAATTGCTTCTTTATCACAATCATGGACACCACTATCAATATATTCTCTTGTGTTTTGATTGGGTACAGGTGAATTTGAGTGTTGCAATAATTCCATTGTCGCATCAATTTGGGTGGAACTCGTCAACGGCAGGGTTGGTTCAGTCTTCATTCTTCTGGGGTTATGCATTGAGTCAGTTGCCTGGTGGTTGGCTAGCCAAGATTTTTGGTGGCAGGTTGGTTCGCATATATTCACTTTGCACAGTAAAACCTTTCCATTTTGATGCACCTCGTTGACAATTGTCCACTCCATTAAATCTCCTCTTCATAATGAATATAATGCATACTACATGTTAATTTTAAAAGGTAGGAAGATTATTGAATTTTCTTCCTGAATGAAATTTGGGTGTCTGTCTGTCTGGCAATAAATGATTTATAGAGCAATGATACTGATATATTTTGAAGACGTGTTTTTCTAGAGAGAATTAGAATAAGAATCATGTTAGGATTGAGGAGGAGGTCATTTAGTTAGTTAGCTTCGTTACAAGCTTTCTGCTCAGGAATGTAGTGAAGCTCCATATTTGAATGCCTTTCTGAACATCATTTATATATTCTTTTCCATGCTGCACCAAGGTTTTAGAAATTTTATATCATATTTTGATAAGTAGAAATCGAAAATTGTAAATTCGGGCTAGCATCATTACGTCAATTTTTGTTTATTCTTTGAGGAGTAAATACTGGTAAATGATTTGAGATTTTGGGTATCGTCCATTAGTCAGATGGTTGGACCAACTTTGAAAAGACCCAAATATTTGAAATGCTTAGCAACGTATATCTCACCCTGCATTCTCGTTGTAACATTTCTTTGGCTTGGGATGGATATGTTTCTTTCTGTAGCGAATGTATTAGCCCTGATTTCCATGAAATGGAGGCCGAACTAGAGTTGCCATTCCTGCATACCAAACACACTCTTCATGATGTGTTTTCAAGTAACTTCAAGCATTTATTTTTGAGTACTGGAGTACCTTTTCTTTTTTAAAATCTATCATCTTTGTTCTTTTAGGACTCAAATGATACCCTTGTTTGATGCACTTTTCCTCACATTTAGCTACCTGATGAAATATTTCAGTTTCTCTTTTGGGTTAATGATGTTACTCTGTCTTCATTCGGTTTCAGAAAAGTTCTTGAAGTTGGAGTACTGGTATGGTCAGTGGCTACAGCTCTTGTTCCCTTTCTTGCTGGAAATTTGCCCGGGTTACTGTTGACAAGGATCTTGGTCGGTAAATTCATTATAACTTTCCCACTTTAATGTATACTTTTTTCTTCTTTGCAGGTCTAATATCTGCTTGTGTTGGCATGTTAAAATTTTACATGGTCTTGTTATGTAAAACTTTTATATCTTTCTCTTCCTTCATAAATACTCCACACCTATTTAATGTTTGTGAATAGAAATAGACAACATTTTCAGCTCCAGTAAAACTTTAGTTTTTCCACTTATTGCTATAAAACATAAATCCTGCTTGCATTTGATATATTTTTCAATACTATTAAGCACTTTTCTTCCATTTCATATCTAGGTTGGGATAGGTGAAGGTGTTTCACCATCTGCTGCTACTGATCTCATTGCCAGGCATGTAAACATCCAAATATATATTTGGTTCAATCTGATGTTTTGTTAATTTGTATTATTCTTTTATAATTTGATATTTTTACTAATCTTCTTACTTTTCTAGTCAGCTTGTTGATTTTAGTTTCTCATTACCGTGTGCAGGTCAATACCATTGGAAGAGCGCTCACGAGCAGTGGCATTTGTATTTGGTGGATTGAGTGTTGGAAGTGTTATGGGGTATGCAATTTCTAGCATGTAGTGAAATATTAATGGAAACAATAATCACATAGGATTTTAATTTATTTATTTTCATCATCTAACCTCTATTTCAACACTAATATTTGTCAGGCTTCTTTTCGCTCCTCCCCTTATCCAGAATCTAGGTTGGGAATCAGTATTCTATATATTTGGTATTTTGGGGATTGCTTGGTAAGTAGAAATGACTAATATCTCATGGCTTTCCACATGTCTACTTGTTCAAATAGTGAAGTTTCTCCAGAAACCATGTTGTACTGCAAGTACGGTATTTTGATTGTCTTGTGTTGTTGCCATGAACTTTGAAGGTTTTTGGGGTTTCAACTTCTCGAAGAAGGTGAAACACAGTTAGCTGCAGAATCTCTTCCATGTAAGCACTTAATCTATTTTAGTTTTTTTTTTTGTTTTATTAATTTGAGCAAAAAAACTTTTTATTTTGAGGATTGTGGTTTAATTGGTTGTTTTTCACTTTTGACTTTGGTTGTCCACAGCAGCCAAGGGTAAGACCACACAATCATGGAAAACTTCTCTAAAAGAATTGAATGGCTCTTTGAAGGTATGAGTAAAACATTTATGATAGTTTTGGAGCTTATTCCTTTGTCTTCTTGGGAAGGGGGATACTTGCCTGTTCTGCTTATGGCCAAGTTATAACTATTTGCTAATGTTATTTATTATAGAATCATAGACAACATCTATCTCTTATTTAGAATTTTATCTTTAATTAAGGATTCAAATTGTAATTCCCGAGTTTAGTGTTAGGTATAATTTCATTTGGCATGATATTACTCTAACACCTCACTATTTAGTTTAAAAAATAGCAACAGTCCTTTTCTCCCATGTGCGTAGGTTTGTGTGTGTCTGTTTGTAAATTGCTAAACTCATTAGGTCCTTTTTATGAGTGAATAGTTACAATATATGCAATTGAACTTTATTTATGTCGTTTTGTTAAAAAATAGGATATACCTTGGAAGGCCTTTTTCCGAAGTCGTGCTGTGTGGGCAATGATATATGCTCATTTCTGTGGTAGTTGGGGTCACTATACTTGTCTCTCATGGCTTCCCACTTTTTTTAGGTAACCTATGAGCATGATGTTTTGCTTTTTGCTATATAATTCATTGCAACCCGGTTATCATGAGCTGCTTAACTTTTTGCACCAATAATTTGATTTTGTTTTCAATTATGTACATTTTTTTTTTCATTTTTAACAATTACTTATTGATGAAATGTTTTTCAGGTACAAAAATTTAATTTAATATGATATAAAGAAGTTGAATTCAACTTTTCTTTACATAAGTTATATATACATAAGCTGGAATCAAACTTATTTTATTGCATTTTAAAATTTTATATTCTTGAGTAAATTTCAGTATGAAATTTGTTTGACTGAGGTGTTAGCCATGTTGCTTATACAATACAACATTTGTCTCCTTGACTGCTCCTTTTTTGTGTCATATCATCCACGTTTAATATTTATAAACTTTAAAAATTGCAATGTTAAAATAATTACAAATATTTATAAATGAGGCTTGGTCATTAGGTATTGTGAACAAAGAATAGTAGATTCTATAGTTCTCTTACTTGAGGTTCTGTATGTCTTCTGGAATTTCTGAAGTTATTTATATTTTCTCCTTCATTGCTTAGAATGAACTGATTTCAGCTGACAAATTTTCTAATATGAAAGAGTTATGAGTTTTATGGTTCTAACATATTCATGCATCAAATTTGAACCTCTTGTAGTTACAACTGTCTAAACCTCTTGCCATTTGGTCGTACATTAAACTTAGTTATTTATGAAAAATTATTGCAAGAGATTAAACAATTTTGCGGTTTATATGATCACATTTCTTAAGTATTTCTTTTTAAATTTGTACAGAACATGTTATTCTAGCATTATTTACAGTTTTGACACAATGGAGAATCTAATCCTTGCATCCATATGATGTGTAGTGAGGAGCTAAATCTAAATCTGACAGAAGCGGCATGGGTAAGATTATTTACAGTTTTGTCATTTGAGCTAACTCGGTTTCTTCATGCCTTGGCGATGAAAACTAATTGTTTGACTTTGACAGAAAGGTTGTGCAATAAGCCTACCATTTTAGTAGTTTGTTGTAAATAAGTAGGACTAAATGGTTCAAAACTCATTACATGGAAAGTAGATCAAAATGAAATTACATATAAAATTTATTAGTTGACATTTTTTATCCTTCACACAATGACACACCTGGTTGGATATGAATTCTAATATTTTATATTTTTATTAAAGGAATATTGTTGCCTTAACATGCGATACTCCCTCCGTCACTAAACTTTGGTCTTTTAAGCCTTTAATTTATTAATTTTTAATCATATATTTTTTGAACGGAAACAGGACTAAGGCCACATACATACTAAGGATTGTGAGTGCTTAATCATTTCAGGTATCTATTCTACCGCCTCTGGCTTCAATATTTGTGACCAGTATTGCATCGCAGTTAGCCGACAGCTTGATTTCAAAAGGAGTTGAAACCACTACGGTATGAGAGACATTGAAACAGCATTAAATCTATTATTTGTTGTTTACTTACTGGTTACGATATCAAATATGTTTCCTTATGATATAGTTTACAATGATAACATTGTAAACAAGTGGAATTTTGCTAAATTTGCATTCAAATTATCTCTAGGCATAATACATGTCATTGTAAAGACACAATACTCACCTAATTGGACTTAGACATAGTACATGTTTTGGCCGTAGACAGCAACCCAAACTTGACACTGAAAACTTTCAAATTATTTGAGCATACTTGTCTTGACTTTTTATTCTTAATTTCTTTCGTGCTTGAATTTTTCTTAAATAAATAGGTTCGAAAGATCTGCCAATCAATTGCATTTTTATCTCCTGCATTCTGCATGACTCTTTCATCACTCGATCTAGGATTACCGCCTTGGGAGATGGTCGGCCTTCTCACAGGTGGTTTAGCCCTCTCAAGCTTTGCCTTGTCAGGTACTAGATAATCCTGTAAATATACTTTTCTCTGAATTTTAATATTTAATAAAAAAATAATCAGATCATATACTTTTTTTGCCTAAACTGTATATGTATGTATATATTTATTTGCTTCTGCAGGACTTTATTGTACCCACCAAGACATGTCACCAGAATATGCAAGTATACTTCTGGTATGTGTGCTTTCTCTGAGAGGTTGAGGCCATATCAATGATTATTTTTTAAGTCACAGAAACATGTGTAGCTTGATGGATCCGATTGGCTCCCCTGCAATCGGGACATCCTACATTCACGCATTCTAGATATCGATATCAAGATGGGACAGTCTAGATTTAAGTTTGGTATTTGGAATTATAAGATAAAATTAAAATTTGCATTTTTTTAAACCGTCCGATCAAAATTGAACGGCCACTGATGTTACGGATGCGTGATCCCCTGACTGAAAATTTGTGGCTTGTCATATAGTTAATTTAAATTGTGTCTTACAACTCTGACCTTTTTATTTTCTATTTTGTCTCAGGGTATAACTAATACTGTTGGGGCTGTACCTGGAATTGTAGGTGTAGCCCTCACTGGTTATCTTCTTGATACAACTCATTCATGGAGTGTAAGTTGTTGCTAAATGATAGGTGTTTTCTCATAATATGATGTGCATATCATTCGATATTTGATTTGAAATTCATCTTTATACCATGTAGATATCACTATATGCACCATCGATCTTCTTCTATTTGAGTGGTACCGCCGTATGGTTAGCCTTCGCCAGCAGTAAGCCTCAAAGTTTTTCTGAGGAAAACTGATCCATGGTTTGATCGCTCCTTATGATAAACCGATTTTTGGCCGAGGTGTATATCTGTTTGATCTACAAGTCAAGATAATTTATTTATGTACAAAGAAATGGTAGCATAGCTGCATAGGTATATTTTTTTCAACTGTAGCTTATCATAGCAGTTGTATATTTTTAATAGATGATGCTGGTTGGTCACCAAAAAAAATGTAGTTAAGTGTTGTAATCTTGAGAAGTCAATAATTAGTTGCACTACTAACTTTTGATGCTTTGGTTTCAAGTTTCAACAATAGAAGACAATTTTAATAATGTCAACATTTTTTAAGTCATTAATATCTCACCAAACCTTCATGCATTAATTTTTTATTCTTTCGTGATGTCATATTCCTGTTGCGTTAGTCGTAAGATCAACTCGTCACATGCCTCTGATTGAGTTATATGGCTCTCACTTATGAATAAAGTATCATGTTTCCTTGTTTCAAAAATATTACCCGAGGAATGTGAAATTATTATTAATAAAAGTGATATTAATTATCATTTTATAATTATTTTAAATAGATTTGAACTCTATCTTTGAGATTATCATGTTAAATTTTGACCACTAAGTTGACACTTCATAGAGTGTTGACCGGATAACTTATTGCAGCTGAAATGGCCACCAGCATTAAGGAATCAAGCATTAAATGTGAGCGAAAATGACTCACTACATATATGGCATGAAATTGAATGTCACTTTCAATTTATAACAAAATTTACAATTGTCATAATGAACTGAATAGTATGCATTGGGAATATGCAAAACCAATCAAAATCCTAGTGACCCTCCAAAAAATCTAACAATAGTACTTTTCATGTATTTTTTCTACTATCTTTTATTTTATTATCAACCACCAAGGGAAACCGATTTTCGGTTTCACTTAGTGCCATTGAGCTAGCTGCAAGCTAAAACACCAGCATCTGGTATATGAACAAATACAATAGAGAGAGGACCAACTATTATTGGCTCTGAAGAGTCTACATATATAGGATTCAATTGAGGAATAGCACCATCTGAGTTTACACTTAGAATGTTTCCATTTAGTAACATAGTTTGGCTATGTATATTCCCATCCTTTGCTGTTAAATGATACTCTCTTCTGAGTGATTTACCAACATTAGAATGAGGTTTCACAGCAAAATTTAAGTCCACTTCAGTATTAACAGTTGTGCTGTTGTCCAAGTTGAGAAACAGGATCGTGATTCCCGTCTATAAGAGAGTATCAAATCAGATTTCACAAAATAACATGATATCTCTGAACTATAATCAAAATTAATTAAATTCACGCTTGTTAAGAATGTTAGTTAACAGCATTCTACTAAATAATCATACTAGTGCAAAAAAATTTTACTCACGGATTTCTTTGCACAATGTGCATATGTTCTTATCTTCTTTGTTCCATAGAAGGTAGTTGATAGGACGCGTCCTCCCATAAGTCGATGCCAAAGAAGAGCACTGTAAGAAAGAAATCACGTAACACCATTAATGTCATAAAAGTAGAATTATAATATTTATGAATTTACCTCGAATGGGACCCTATTCAAAATAGACCTCTGCCAAAACGTGGAAGGCAAATTAATTAAGCAACATGGTAACAGAAATTCTCAGATATCAGATGACAAACTAATGCAGAGCCGAATCGGTCCATAATTTAATTCTGATGCTCATCCTTCAACCATGAAATGAATTTCAAATTTTAGTACCTATAATAATCTGGATTTGGCATGAAAGTAGTGGTATTTAATAAACCATAGTTTCCTCCTATTAAAGTCTGTCTGCAGTATGATTCGGTGCCATAAGTTGCTGACATGCCAAGCTGATCCAAATACCTGTATTTGATATGATTACATCAAAGAAAACACTTGTAAGGAATCCATACCAAATATTGATATACTCCATATAGAATGAAATATAAACAAAAGAAGTACATTTATTTGGTCCAAATCACTAACCAGAAGCTGTCGACAAATGCATCAGACACGAGATGACGGCCACTATTGTACGCCCCTCCTGATTCACCAACCCATGCTTTAACTAAGGTTGCTGAACCATGAATTACATTTTTGAGGCTGCTGAACGTGCCAGCCACTCCATCAAGATAGGATGGATTGAGAATTTTTTCGGTTATGTGGTTATCAACTCCTATATGTAAAGTTGCTTTCTGTTATAATATAATTCATGGAAATTGCGAAAGCATGTGAAAATATATCCTGTTTTGTTGAACATACCTGGTCCAAGGTTATAAATGTGATGGGTGACCACATCTACAGATTTGCCTGATTTATTTAAAAATTCCTTAAACCAATTTGCAGCATAGAAGCCACCAGGTGCAATGACTAGTGGCTTTGGCTCAACCTTTCTATATACATCTTCAACTATCTTTCTTAAAACAATTACATCATTAGCATATCGATCAGCAGTAACTCTTGTTCCAACTCCAGTTCCACACAATTCATTACCTGTCATATGAAAACCAGCATAAGTCCAATAGAAATAAATCTTCCATTTTTATTTAAACAAAAGAAACTACAAATATTTATATCAAAATTTTGATTTGTTGACAAATGGTTATCACTTTCAAGTAAACTCATCATGCCAGTGCCTTGTGATGGAGATAATGGGAAACTTAATATAATTTTTCAATTTTCAGTCAAATTTGTGGCAGTAACAGATATAGCAGATACACTTTGGCATTTTTAACCAAGCAAACATTCACTTACCAAGTTCCCAACCATGAATAGTGTAATTCCTTGCAACAGTGTAACGGATAAAAGACTCGGCATTGGCGTTGTTCCAAGGTCCAACAGCAATACCAGATTTGAAAGATCTTCCAGTAAGAGCATTTAAACCAAATATAACATTAACCCTGAAATATATCAACCAATGTTATACTTGTTAAAAACATTTGCCAAATCAACAATATGAATCTATTTGGTCCAAAATCACACACATGCGCGCGCGGAAACTGATTTGCTGCACTAGTTGCATCGCCCAGTTTTCAATCTCGACCATCTTATTTAATTAATAGCCAGATCGTCTAAAACTGATTTTTTTTATTGTGTAATCTGAACAATTTGATATAAAATTAACGGTCGATATTGTTTACTGCATGTAAAAGCGTGATTTTCCTACTGCAGAAAAGCCGGATCCAGACTCACATGTTTATATTTATATATATATAATAACTCTAAACACAAAAGGGAGCATTGAAATTTACCCTGCTTTTTGGAAAAAGCTGTTTAGCTCATCCCATCTTTTCATTGGTAAGCATCCATGAGAGAAACCAAACATAACTTTAGAGTTCAAAACAAATGGAGTACAAGTTTGCCTATTTTCTTCAGTCTCATATGTGACCTTATCTTGCAAGGTACCACCCAATCTAATTTTCAAGGGTGAAAATGCTGCACAACATTCAAAAGCAAATGATAACTTAATAAATTCTCAAAACATTGTAAATTGTCCCCAAAAAAAAAAAAACAGTAATAAGATTTTTATTTACCTCTTATTGCATTTAACAAAATTTTGTTGTTGAGGTCCTGCATAAGATGTAAAAAAAACTCTATCAACTTTACCAACTCTATAAGATTCCTAAAGCTTAAATGAAAAGTTTCTGATATCATTCATTATAATCTCATCAATCATCATTACATGGCCAGTAAATAATAAACTTGTTCTCCACAATTAGTTAGTACATAATGATATTTTTTTATAAAAAAACGTAAAATTTGATTTTACAGAAATTGTTTGGCAACAGAGCTAAGACACTCCAAACATGCAAAGAAAAAAAAAATATCTCTTGTTATATTAAAAAACAAAACAATTTTTTTTAACAGATTTAGAAGACATAGAACAAAAAAGAAATCAATAATTATATTATATGATACCAGATTAAGAAGAGAAGCATGACCCCAACTGCATTTTCCATAGTCACATTTCTGAGGCGGCCACCAGTCAATAGTTGCACAAACAAAATCATTATCAATCATTCCAATAGAAGATTTGCCATGAATTACAACAACCCCTTTCACAACTGAAAAATCACTTTCATTTCTACTACCATTCAAAGCACCAATGAAGCTAAAGCAGCTTATCAAGTACATCCAAAAAAACATACCCAGAAGCATTTTTTGATAACCCATTTCCTGAATCAGTTAAATTTAAGATCTTTATGGTTTTTTAATAAATGGGTCAGAAGCAATAAACCATAATAGAGAGAGAGGTGAATTGAAGAGTTTTTTGAGGTTTTGTTACAGCAACAGCAACAGCAGCAGCAGCAGCAATAAGAACAGTAGCTTTGTTAATGACAAAAACTTCGTTACAAGGAAGTTATGTCTGTACAAAGTTGGCCTGCTGGAAAAGACAGTATATATTTCATGTGTATGTTGTTGGCAAAATATATTCGGTATTTATATAAAAAATAAATGTGTGAGAAGGACTCACTCTCCCTCAGGTTGGAAATAACTGTTTTTTTATCGCCGTTTAATTAATTAAACACTGAAAAGGAGGAAAATAATACTCGTTTCGTCAAAAATAATTTTCGCACAAAAGATATTTTTATTAAAATAATTTTCATTTTTTATTTTAAATGTAACTTTAATTATTTTACTTTAATTGTATCTTTTAATTAATAAAAAGATTATTTTCCACTTTAGATTTATAATAATAAAATTAGATCAATAGTTAATATAGATAATTTAGTAAAATTGTTATTATTTTTTATTTTTTTAATATATTTTTTTAATTTATATGAAATGATCAACTATAACTATTAGTTTCGTATTGAAGTCTATGTTATATTAGTATTTCAGATTGTTTTAAAAAAATAAAGAATAGTTGATTTTATAAAAATATTTCTTATTTTTGTTTTTTAAAATTTATGTTTATTTTATTTTAATGATTGATTTTTTAAGTAAATTAAT
>JBBPBT010000347.1:431681-441804 GCA_037974875.1 Cicer bijugum | reverse complement strand
TGAAAATTTAATTAATTTTAAAACTTTTGATAAATGTCAAAGTTTTGAAATGCTATTTTCCAAGATCATCTGAAACTTTAGATAAATTTGAAAGTTTTGAAGTATGATTTTCTAGAAAATATCAAAATTCTCGAAAGTTTTTATAAATTTAAAATTTTTGAAATGTACCACTCGAAACTTTCTAATTTTCGAAACACATAACTTTCGAAACTTTCAAATTTTTGAAGTAATTCAATTTCAAATTTTTTAAAAAATTTGAAACTTTCGAAAATTTAGTTATTTCAAAACATACCTGTTGTTTGTTATAATTAAAATTTTATTTAACAAATAAATTTATAATATTATTATTAATTAAATTTATTACTATTTTTTAAATTATATATGAAATATATTATTATTAATTTATTACTATAAATTTACTACTATTAATTTATTACTATAAATTTATTACTGTTAATTTATTACTATAAATTTACTACTATAAATTTATTACTATTTATTACCATCAATTTGTTACTATTAATTATAAAAAATGCATTTCAAAACTCCTTTATTGTTGCAAAACTTTGGAAGTTTGTTTCGAAAATTTAATTGAAGATCAAACTTTTTGAGGAATTTTTACTAATAATATTAATTTTCCATGAGGATGGGGTGGGAGATCCATGTGAAAAGGTGCAGATACAAAACTCTATTTTTATTGTCAATATTTAAATAGGACTTATAGTCTATTTGGTCCAACTTGAGTTGAGTTAAATAGTTCATTTAGTATCTATTAAATTAAAAGATGAGTAACAATTTTACATAAATATCTAATAAAAATATTTTATTTGAACTTAGAACTCTATTTTTGTGATGTATTTTAAAATAAATTATTTTGTTTTAGAACTCACTTTTGTGATGTATTTTAAAATAAATTAATTAAAAAAAAAAAAACAAAATCACGCAATTTAAAGTATGAAGGATTTTATTGAATTTGACTACAACATTGATTTACACCGATAATACATGTTAGTTAAACATTTTTTAATAGAGAATACATGTTATTTGAACATAGAACTTATATAAATGTAAATTGTGAAAAATGAGAATAAATACTATGTAAATTGATTTGTAAATGAAGGAACAAATCAACAAACAAATAAAAGGCAGCTTCAAATTTTTTATTTTTTATTTGTTCGGGTTAGTAAAAGAATAAAAAATGGAAAATTAACATTTTTTAATGAAAAAATACAATATTTGTTTATGGAAAATAAAATAAAATAATTATGTATCCACATTAAATCTTAAAAGGTAAATGCAATTTTGTTGTTGTCTAGATTAAGTGATTAACCAAAAGACAAGATATATATGTTTTTTCTGTTATGTAATGAATGATGATTATGATAGTTTTTACAGTAAGAAGTTATTGTTATAGGTTTAGGTAAAATTTACTATATATTTGAAAATAAAAAAATTGTGTCGAAAGGGAAAAAATTAATGATGTGAAGAGTAGACGAGGCCAGACATTAGACAGGTGGCCTCCTATGATAAGGATGGTGATAAATGAATATTAAATACTAAATAGAGAATAATAGTAGCATTTATGAATTATGTATCTTCTAATCTAAATTTAAATAATAATAATAGTAATAATAATCTAGCTGTTATCGCGTCCGTCTTTGATTCCTTCGTCCTCAGAAGGGTCAACAGGGACGGCCATGACCCAAACCCTTTCTCCCATCTTCCACCAAAAACCCTAGAATTCATTTCAATTTCAATCCCTTCTTATCCATTTCCCTATATTCTCCCAATTTCATACAATTTCCAAATTCTTACTCACAGCTATGTCATCCGAGATCGAGGTCGTCGACGAGGTTCAATCCCGCGATCAACAATCCTCGCCGTCTTCTTCCGCCGATGAAGTCGCCGAAGAAACCCTCCGGAACGACGTCTACACGGCCGCGGCTTATGGGGATTTGGAGAAGCTACAGAGATTGGTGGAGCAAGAGGGTTGCCTCGTTACCGAGCCTGATGGTTTGGGTTACTACGCGCTTCAGTGGGCCGCACTCAATAACCGCACTGCCGCTGCTCAGTACATAATTGAGGTTCTTTGATCGGTTTGTTGAATTGCGTTTGCTTTGTTTCCTTTTCTGGCTTAGTGTCATTTTTGTTATTCTTATTACCTTTTAGAGTTTTCTCTGCTTGTTTCTTGAATGAATCTGTTGCTATAGGACTTACGGAATTACTGTTTCTTGACTTTACCCCAAAAGAAAGGAAATAAAAGTTCAAGAGTTTAATAATTATTATTTAAAAAGGGATATTGAAAAGGAATTGATGATGATGCTTTTAGTTTGCAATTTTTTGTTTAACATAGTTCAGCTTGTTGTTCTTGTTTTGGGTTATGTAAATGTAAATTGATTATGTTATTTAATTGTGTTGCAACTAATGTTCTTGTATGTGAGTGTGTTTAATTTTCAAAATTTTGAGTGATAATAAGTATGAAATTGTATTTGGTTCTCTTTATGTAATGCACAGTGTTGGCTGGTGGTTTTGGTATTAACTTTGTTTTTGTATTGGTGTTGATTAACAGCATGGGGGAGATGTAAATGCAACAGATCATACTGGCCAGACAGCCTTGCATTGGAGTGCAGTTCGGGGTGCCATTCAGGTTGCAGAGCTTTTACTCCAAGAGGGTGCTCGAGTGAATTCTGCTGACATGAATGGATATCAGGTTAGATTGATGTGGTTATTTTTTCCTATATATTTATTCAAAAGGTCAACAGAGGGTACTCCATAGCTGGTTACTTATGCCAGATTGTAGTCTCAGATTGTCCTCTAGCTTGAAGGGGTTGGGAGTCGTGCTGCTAAATGTCAATTTAATTAATTTTAATAAATTTGGATGCAGACAACACATGTTGCTGCTCAATATGGTCAAACAGCTTTCCTTTACCATGTTGTATCAAAATGGAATGGTGACCCTGATGTTCCCGATAATGATGGAAGAAGCCCCTTGCATTGGTAATTGATAATTTCATAATGCAACCTTTTTCCTATGAATGTTTTCCTTTCTCTATTTGTCACACTCTACTCCACATCCAAGCACCCATTTTGTGAGATGATATACCGACAGACTATTTGCTCAGTATGTGTCCTCTAACAATGTTTCACCAGTTTATGGTGGTATATTGTTTTCCTCAAGCAGACTGTAATTGTAGTTGGCTTGGTCATTTAAAACAAAAAAATGAAGGTAGGGGTGCATTTGGTAGAGGTTTAGTGAAAACATTGTCTAGGAAGTTGGTCCCAATATGCCCAAGTGGCACATGGAATACATGATTAAAATTTCATTTGTAGCAATGCTCGTTATATTTTTTCTTGGAATTATCTCCCTACTGTAGTGGTTATATATATTGGAATCCCAGCGTAAAGATAATTTTAACTGCACAACTATAAGACCTACAATGTTGTTTGAGACGCAATATTTGAGTGTAACTAAGTAAGCATCAATGAGAAAGTAAACTCATTGTTGTTAAGATGGGTAATGTTAAAATGCATGAGGGGCCACATGAAATAGGAATACAATTTTTAGAGAGACAATTGGGATAGTTCCTATTAGGAAAAACCGAAATTTCACATAGAATATTAGAGATAAGGCCTAAAATGAGCTTATAAAGAGAGAAACCTTTACCTTACAAGTCGGTTTTATATGGATGTGTTAGGCCCAATATAAAACGTAACAGTTCCTATTGTAGAAAAGATCATAGAATATTGTCTTAGGTGATATTAACGATGGCAAACAAATCCGTACCTGCAGATAAAATCTATTATAATGGGTATGAGGCATGTAGCTTATTGCGTGGATAAAATTAACAGATAGTTTGACTACTCGTTGGTTAATGGATACGGAGGCGGATGTAATGGTATTAATTAGTATCCGTTAGTAAATTAGTAAATTTAATATGTTGTAATGTTTTTTTGTTTATGTATTAATAGTTTTTATGATAAGATTTTGTTATATAGTATATTTTATTTATGTGTTAATGTTTTTATGTGTTACTATTTTTTCTTTGTGTTGACACAAAAATAGGGGAACTTTTTACATAATGCAACAAAATAATAATTTTTGTACATTAATGATTTTTTTAATTTAAAAGATGACATTCATGGATATCCGCTAATACTTGTGGATACTTAAACCTGTTGAATATTTGTTAAGCGGATATCTGCACAGATATTGATTGGGTACAAATGTTATTTTTATCCAATGGGTAGGGTAGTGGAATGTCCAATCCTATGGATATCTGAGAAGGAAGGTTGGGCACATAGGCGATAGACCAATAGTTAGATGTAGAGGGAGACTAAGAAGTCTATAGATCAACTGTTCGGAGAGGTTTAGAGGTAAATGAGCTATTTATTGACTTGATCACAAGGAATTGGCATTGTCTAATTCAAACAGCCAATCCTACCTGGTGAGACAAGGACTGGTTGTTGTTTTTTATATATTCATCTACTTTTTTTTTGTGTCTTTTCCTTTTTAGTTTTTCTGTAATTGATGAATTCTTGTAGCACGTGATCTTAGTTAATGAGTTTCTTTTGTGCTATTTATCTTGTTTCACATGTTCATGCTCCCTTGGAACTGTAATTTTGAACGCTTCTGGTTAAGTGAAATGCATGTCAGTCTACTTTTAAAGTGCTTGAATTGATTATTCTGTTCTGGCTTCAATTTTAGGGCTGCTTACAAAGGTTTTGCTGATTCTATACGTCTTCTGCTATTTCTTGATGCACATCGGGGGCGTCAGGATAAAGAGGGTATGTTCTAATGCTCTACCCTAAACTCCTTTTATTGTGCTGAAATTATTCACTCACCGATATAAATTATGAATTGTCCTTTGGTTTTAAAGGCGTTATTCTTCTATTTTCCTTACTTTATTCAGGTTGCACTCCTCTACATTGGGCTGCCATTCGGGGTAACTTGGAGGCCTGTACCGTGTTAGTACAAGCTGGTAAAAAGGAAGACCTAGTGGTGACCGATAATACTGGCCTTACACCAGCACAGCTTGCCTCTGATAAGAGTCACAGACAAGTTGCTTTTTTCCTTGTAGGTGTTTATAACCAATACTTTTATTTGCTTAGTAATGGAGTTTGTTGCAAAGATGCTTAAATGGAATTTTTGTGTGTGCTTCTTTTGTAAAGAAATGTTTTCCATTGTTAATGTGCAAATTCTACTTGACATTCTTTCCCACTGTTATCAGTAAATGTGGACATGCTTCTGCAGTAATACATACTATTATTGATTTTTGTATCAGTATTACAGTAGTAACCTCCCTCATTAGTCATTACAAGTAGATATTCCATCTGCTTCTTTTTATAAGAAACAAAAGACTAAATCATCAAGCCCAATGAGGAGTATTTTTAAAGTGTTGAAGTTAAGTTGTTTTCCAAAAATACTCACAATACTCATTTAATGCATCCACTTATATGAGAAATAACTGTTTTCTAGGTAACATAAATAAGGGTATAAAATGAATTCTAGCAATTAATACTCTTTGAAAATTGGTATATGTTTTATAAAAATTAAGACCTAAATAATAATCTATTTGTTTCTTATGATAAAGACCAGATAGAGTATTGTTTTGATGAGTGGGGCATGTGTGCTGAATGCTTTTTTTTTGTAGGCATGTATGCTGAATGCTGACCTAGTCTTGATGTTTGTGTACTAGTCAATCATATTCTATCTCTACTCAGGAACACTTGGATCTTAAAAACAAATGACTTGTCAAAGGCCAAAACTAAGCTACTGAAAGTTGTATCACACCTTAAGTCTTAGTTCTAGCAAAATATCAAATATAGACCCCACTTCTCTGAAAAAAAAGTACTTGCTGAAAGTTAAAAGGCTGAAGATCAGAATATCTTCTTGCCCTCCAAATACTTCATAGTTTTTACATCACAAGGTCATGCCCATTTTAAAGAGACTCTTTGTTGTTTTTGTGTGAGTGTGGTCTTTGAGAGTTTGTAACTACTTGGTTCTTTTAAGTAAAGATTTCACATCTGCATCTCTAATATGAATTTGATTTTTACCTTCTATGTTTATGTTTGCGGTTTTACAAATATGGCCATTTTGCTCTGTTGATTGATTATAAATCCGTCGAATATTTTACTATACTTGGTTCATAAATTGGTCAATTATATATAAAAAGTTTTTCTTGCTAAATCTGTTATGTAGGGAAATGCCCGAAGGTTGCTTGACAAACGCTTTGACTCTAACAGCCGCCTTGGAAGGATATCTAAATTAGGACTTGCTCCTGTTCTTTGGTGCATAATTTTTGTGCTATTGGTCACCTATATTCATTCGGTCATTTTGGGTATCTACCTCAACTTCCACATCTGAAATCAATTATGCGTTTGCTTTTGAGCATTTTGATGTATATTTATGCCTTTTTTATGGCCATCTGACTGTTAATTTCCATCATTTCTGTTAATTTTACCTTCAGCAACAAATATGCCAAAGCTGACAGCTGCAGCTGGCCTTTTTGCATGGTTTGGAGTGTTACTTGCTTCTGTTGGATTGGTGATGTTTTATAGGTGTAGCAGGTGAGTATGATGGACTTCAAAACTATCCAGCTTCTCAATAATATCCTTTAGGCCTTTATATTATACTCCCTCTGTCTCACAATGAGTTGGTTTAAGGTTTTTGGACACTTATTAAAAAATACAATAGTTAGAAGAAAGAGAGGTGTTATTTTACCAAACTACCCCTCTGAACTATTGATGTGTTTTCCACTATTATTAATGCAAATTACAATAATGGTTTGAAAGTTGTGTACATTATAATAATTGAAAGGTACTATAGGAAAAATAATTAAAGTTAGTATTGAAAATTGAGAAGACATTTTTTTTGCTTAAGTGACACTCACTCTAGGACGGAGGGAGTAAGAACAGCGTTTACTTTCTAAAAACTTAACGGTTTGAAGAGACCGCTTATTGATTTTCTAGAGCTTTTATGTAAAATCCCAATGGGATTTTATGTGTATTCTCCAATTATGATGTGGTTGTAAATTAGTAATATATATGACACGATTTTAAAAATGAAATTTTGGCAGTTTAAACCATGCAATTCTTAGTATAACCCAATTCATAGTTTTCACAAGATAACAATATTGATAGAACTCCAAGGCATCATAGGTTTGTATTGTATGATGGACAATATGTACTAACTATATGGTGTGAATTTGCCCACAGATAGACATGTTACTTGTATAGCAGCAGTTCATTATTCAGTTGCAGATTATTTGAATATCTAGTTACAACTTGTTTCTTAATACCTGCCTTTTTGTAAAATGGTTTTATTTCTGTTAGTATTTAATAGTGTTTTCTTAATCTTCCCTACTGTTTTTTTACAGCAAGGATCCAGGTTATATCAGAATGAATGTGCATGATAGTCAGAATATGAAAGATGATGTGAGTTTTATTCTGCTATACCTAATTCCTACTATGATTACATCACTACCCCCACCTGCAATATTTTGCTTTTATTTCCTTTTGCAGTTTTTACCTTATGAGTGTGTCAATCTCTTTATGTGTTCTAATTCTAACTATAGATTAAATTATATGCGAATGACCTCAGAAGTTCAAATGATTTATGACAGGAACCTCTTTTGAAGATTGAGATAAATAATCCTGCTTTGCTAGCTGGAAATTGGTCCCAACTTTGTGCAACATGCAAGGTTCTTTTGGCTTTTTTTAGATTTTCTGCGTGAAATCTTATCACGAAGAATCAATATCTTGCACACACAGATTGTTCATGCCTGCCCATCATTTGCTTCAAATCATTTTGTACTCATCTTTATGTTGTTTTTTCTTTAGATTGTCAGACCTCTTCGTGCAAAACATTGTTCTACATGTGATCGTTGTGTGGAACAATTTGACCATCATTGTCCTTGGGTATCCAATTGCATCGGCAAGGTACTTTTGGATGAATTTTTGGTTTACATGATTTGGAATACGAATTTTAATTGAATATTTGAAGTTTTAATTTAGTCATTGACTTTGACGGAAAAAAGAGGTCTGTGGGAAAGGGAAATTAGTTTCAGATATTGTTTTTTCCTGTGGGCTTTCTCCCTGTTTTCCTTTGCAAATATGCTTTATATACTGTATGAAATTCAAGTACGGAGCATGTCATATATCAATAATTGCATCAATGCACCGGTTAGTATGTAAGTCCTTATTTGCTGACACATTTTCCATGGGGATTTATATTGTGCTGACAGTTAAGGTTGGTCAGTGTTGGTTGAGTGGAGATGCTGGTGACTCTTTAGTTTAATTCTGTCATGGCTGTAGATAAAATAGAGATACTCTCATAAGATGAATGATTTGAATTTGTTTTAACAATAAACCATTTATGTCTACTAAATCATTTTTTTAAAGTTGGGCTAGACTATTAATCTTGTTTCATCTTCTTACTAGAGTGATGAAGGCGGTTGCTAATCCTACCTAAGCCTTTTTTTTATTGTCCTTAATTTTGAATAGGCAGTTTTTTATTTTTTTTATGATTGAATCAATTGACCAGGTTTTCCCTGATTAGCAGACTAACTATCCTGATTTGTTATACTTTATGATTGCAGAAAAACAAATGGGATTTCTTTGCTTTTCTTATTCTCGAAGTTTCAGCGATGTTGGTTACTGGTGGAGTTTGTCTAACAAGTATGTGTATGTCGAGACAGTTACTTTGTTAATTTTTGTGCAATGTAAACTGCTGATAGAAACCAAATTTCTGAATCAGGAGTACTGACTGATCCACTTGCTCCTTCTTCATTTGGGGCATGGTTTAATTATGTTGGTAAAAATCACATTGGTGCAATATCATTTCTAATTGCTGATTTTTTCCTCTTCTTTGGAGTGTTTGCTCTGACAATTGTTCAGGCTAGTCAGGTAAGTCTTACAAGCCTATCGGTGCAAATGAAATTTCCTTTCTTCTGATCTCACTTATGTGTATGCCTTTTGTTTTTCTTTCTTTTCCCAGATATCACGCAACATTACAACAAACGAAGTTGCAAATATAATGCGGTATAGCTACCTCAGAGGTCCAGGTGGTAGATTCAGAAATCCATATGATCATGGTATCAAGAAGAACTGTTCTGATTTCTTGATAAATGGTTACAATGAAGACTTGCAGTATGTTGAAGAATTAGGCCAGTTAGAGGAGGGTGTGGGAATGATGAACATTTCGAGGAGCTCAAACGTAAGAAATGGCGATTCGCATTCTCAATCTGAATATGCCAAGGGCAACGGAAATGGCCATGTTGTTATTAATGTGAATTCAAACAGTACCAACCCAAAAACCCACCATGGTCATATTAATGGTCATGTTCATTCTTCACATTGTAGTCATAGTAACCAAGGCAAAACCAGAAATGATAGCATTCCTGTGGGCTTAGGTCTTGGCCTTGGACGGAACACCAGATCTGTTTCACCCTCATCATGATATTTACATGTCTTTTTGTACCTAAATTGTAATGTATCATAGGTAAGCATCTGGTTAGATTATGTTAATTCAATTTATTGTGGCTCTTTTCTACCATACCAATATGTTCAATCTTGTGCAATTACTGTTTTATCTCTTCTTCCCTGCCCCCTTGTTTTTGTTTCCTTCTTTTAAAACTAATTTGAGGTACTATTAAAAGCTTATAAGCCTTAAAATTGTCATGGGATTAAAAACAGGTTTGTTTGGCTAGTAATTATCACCATCAGGACTGACTTTTAACTTTAAGTCTGGTGAATAGATAGAAGTATAGGCTAGAAAGAGTTTTGTCCTTAAAACAGATTTTAGTTTGACTCATTAGTCTAACTTAGCTTCGACCTATTAATTTTACCAATATATTTATATGAATACCAGAGGTAACAAATATTGCACACTTTTTTAATAAAAATTAAACCATTTTTTAAGTTAATCCGTAAATTAAAAGTTAATTAGGAAATATGAGAATAATTAATACCATGGTCAAAATAATGACTTAACAAAGGAAAATGGATATAAAATCAAAATAATTAATAATTATTTAAGAGCATGTTTTGATTTTTCATTTGCAATTCTAAATGTAATTTTGTAACGGAGAAGGTAGTTGATATTATGTTTGACTTCTCTTGAAAA
>JBBPBT010000347.1:380742-430838 GCA_037974875.1 Cicer bijugum | reverse complement strand
CATATAGTTCGAATTTTTTTTTTTTTTTTGAAAAACCGAAAAATTATATTTTAATTTAATCAAGAAGTTTTAAAATAAACTTGATTATGTTTTGAAGTTTTGAGAATTTTAAAAATGTTAAAAAAATTGCCAATGTTTTGAAAGAGCGAGTGAAAAGTGAATTTTCTTTTTTTAGCTTTTTATATATAGTATAAGATTAAATTAATATTTTTATTAGGGGTGAAGTATAAATAGAGATGGTAAGTAGAAAACACTAAAAAGTGATTATG
Organism: Cicer bijugum; assembly: GCA_037974875.1. Classification (NCBI taxonomy): domain Eukaryota; kingdom Viridiplantae; phylum Streptophyta; class Magnoliopsida; order Fabales; family Fabaceae; genus Cicer; species Cicer bijugum. Next base: position 430,569 of record JBBPBT010000347.1, on the reverse strand, counting down.
GTTAATAGCATGCGATGGCATTCTTGTGGTATAAAGTCGCAATAAAATAAGTCTCTTCGCTAGTCCAACAAGCTACGGTTAGGTAAGTGTGCAAACTTGTTCAATCACTCATTCATAATAATTTTTAACAATAAAATAAATGTTTTAGTTGACTATGATTTCAAGCATAATGAACTGTGAGCCTATCCCGTTTTTACTTTTTTTATTTTTTTTTTAATACGAGAAATTTTGTTGCCCATGAATATGATGGTAGGTAGAGATGAAAGTCTGATGAACTAATTAAGTATTTGTTTAAATTGCTGGATATTTAGTGAGTAAAAAAGAGTAAGTGAGACTTAAGCTTATCTTTTGTCCTTGTTTCTCATATATGGTCCGTTTTGAACCTGTCGTAAACTCTTATGATTTTTTATTTGAAAAATATAAAAGTAATTTATAAGTTATTTTTAGCATATATTATTAATTGATGTGATACTTTTTTTTTTTTAATGTAATCAGAACAACTTAGTTTTATTTATTTTTTCCAAAAGTATTTTAGGCTTAGTCTAACACGATACTCTATGCTAATATGTCATACAATCTATGTTTAAGTAGATTAATCAAATAACTAATAGATAAAAAAAAGTAGATTCAATAACTTTAATTAGTAAAAAGAGTAGGTTAGAGAACTAACTATCAACGGGGATTAAGTACTTTTTTAAAAAAGTTGTTGAAAATTCCATCTCCAAAATCACACTGAAATAAAATTCAACAGTAAACCCTATTATTTCTTAAATAATTTGTTTGTAAATGTCTACTATTTAATTAATACAACATTTATTCTTTTATTTATCTATTTTGTAATTATACATTATATATACAGTACTTTTTAGATAGTATTAGTATACATATGTATTTTTCAATAAATAGAAACCAAAAAACAAGAGACATTTTATTAATGTTCATATAATTAAAATAAAAAAAAAATATTATGTAAATATCAAATGAATAACTACGAAGTTTCACTTTGGAGCTTTCGAATATTGATTAATTTTTCAATATTTATTTATCTTTTATTTTATTTTATATTTTATCATATTTCCGAAATAAATGTTAAAAAATAAAAGATATTAAAACAAAATAAACAAATGATATATCTCTCATGTCTAAATATAATTTTCCGTATAAATAATTCAGTCCATAAATCAAAGTTAGAGAAAGCGGTTTGGCATATTGTTTATTGGATTTGGATATGGCAAATTGACAATCTATGTCCCAAATTTGGTTTTGTCATCAAGGTGGTAGGTATATGTTTCTTAATTTGGGTTTCTATCGTATGATAAGTCATACAAATACATGTATGTATTTTATGCTTATTTTATTTGTATATCCGTATTCGATGTTCAATACTCCCTCCATATACAAGTGGGTCTCACAATTTTAATTGCAAGTCATCAAGGCCTCTCTATTTATAATAATTTAAATGTTGTAATTCACTACTGTTTATTTAAAGATATTTTTACACGAAAAGTATTGTTGAAATAAAGAGAAACGGAAAAAGAAAGAAGGAAAACGACGTCGTGAGTAATCGGCAATGAATATTGCTCGAAAAGAGCGGAAGGGGCGGAAGTGGGACCCGCCAGAGTGGGTCCCATCAACATTTCTCCCATTTTCGTTCTTATCCGATTTTCACACTCAACTATTGAGCCACATGTCATACATCAGCTGGGTTTTTCCTTCTTCTTTCTCTAATTCTCATTCTCATAACCAAACCTCACTTCTCTGCTCTCTCTCTCTCTCTCTCTCTGCTCTCTCTCGCTCCTCCAATTCATTCATTTTCTCTCTCTAAAATTCCCTTCCTTACTAATACTATCACATGATCTTCATAATATATCTCCTTTCACTTACTTATTTCCATTCTGTCACTCACTACACCGGAATTAATATTCTCTATTTCTAATTCCGTTCGAGAAATAAGTTTCCGACGTATCCTAACCAAACCGAACCAAGTATGCTCACTCTCACACTCTGTTTTACGCTTCAAAGATAAACAAAATCAAAGTCGAAATACATATAGAAGAAATTCATCTTGATCATGTTCATTTGTTTCATGATATGGGAGTAGTGCTTTAATTAGGGATATGCTACTGTTTAAAAAACTTCTACTACTAAACTAGGTTTATCAACATGTTATTATTATTTTTTTATTATTATTTTCCTTATTGTTGTGGCTTTAATGGTATTCTATTTGCTTGTTTCATCAAAACTGTGGCTGGCCTACTTTATTTTATTTTTTTTTTAATTTTATTTTCCCCTCTATTTGACTTATTGCTTTATTTTGCTTAATATAATTTATTTATTTATTTCTTCATGCAGTTCAATCCAACAACATTTTGCTCTGAAATGGCAACTTAGACTTTGTTCGAAATTCATTCCATGCATTAATAATCAAGGGAAGGCATCATAAAATATAAAATAACTGATGGGGGGTATCTGTTCTAGGAAGAGAGATCAACAAGTCATAGAAGATGATTTACGCAGGGGAGTATCTGGAAGGTACTGTAGAAGTGCCAGTACTAAATGGTTAGGATCCAGAAGTTTACGTTCTAAGGCAAATCATTGTCCTGGAGGGGGTACCTGTCCTTCTCTTATGGATTTATGCATAAATAAGATGCGTGAGGTGCATGTTTTGTTTTTGTTTTTGTTTAATTCTTTGTTTCTATTTGGTTTGTCTTGTTTTGTTATTATTTAGTATATTTGATACAAGTTATATTACAGGATTTTCATAAATATGATTCCTTTTCCATTCTTCCGAGAGATATAAGCCAGTTAATCTTCAATGAGTTGGTGGATTCTCATTGTCTTACAGAAACATCTCTCAATGCTTTTCGAGATTGTGCTCTTCAGGTACTGCATGTGTTAGAGGCTTGCTGATATTGCAAGTTTTGCTATGGTTTACGGTTTTGTTTGGATAAATGACTTAATTAAGCTCTTATAGCATAAGCCTTTTTATATAAGTTCTTATGTATAAACTATTTTTATATAACAAAAGATAAATTAAAGTCAAACTTTTTGCGTTTAAGCTTTTAAGTTGTTTTTATACGCTATCATGGATAGTTTATAGAAATAAGTTGAAAACAGTTTATGGACATGTTATAAACTATTTTTATAAGCTATCTCAAACTGTCTCACAAGTGTTTATACTAGTAGAAAAGTTTAAATAAGTCAATCCAAATTGACCTAAGTACTAAGAAGAAGCTTTGGTTATAAAGATGACCCTGCTTATCAAACATGTCTTGTATTGTGCATGGCAGGATGTTTACTTGGGTGAATATGTTGAAGTGCATGATGGTTGGATGGATGTCATTACTTCACAAGGTTTGTCTTTACTTGCAGTTGATGTTTCTGGTTCTAATGTGACAGACAATGGACTGCGACTCCTAAAGGATTGCGTAAATCTTCAAGCTTTGACCCTCGATTACTGTGATCAATTTTCAGAACATGGACTCAAACACATTAGTGGTAGGTAGAGTTACTATTTCTTTCCTTTTGATTAGAGATTTTAACTAGAGTAGTAACATAAAAAGATCATACAACCTATTCAAATGAGATGGGATTTGTGCTGAGTTTGATGATATTTAATACCTATCTTTTGTTCTGTATGTATAAAAACTATGAATCAGGTAATGTTTTTGTCTTTCTTTTTTTACGCAGTAAAACCAAACTGTTATTGCAAAAAAATTGTCTTACAAAAGAAAATGGAGAAATTCAATCATGAATGTTAACCCTCGTGGGATGTTATGCAATATTGGAGTTATTTTACATAAATAGATATCAAAGAGTCCTATTCAATTAACATAATCAATCAATGCAAATTTGTTGCGTAGGTCTGTCAAACTTGACTTCATTGAGTATCAGGAAGAGCTGTGCTGTCACACCTGATGGAATGCGTGCCTTTTCCAACTTAGTTAATTTGGAGAAGTTGGACCTTGAGAGGTGTTCAAATATTCATGGCGGTTTTGTTCATTTTAAAGGTTTCTATTCTTGATATCTTGCTAAGTATGTGTAAGAAGTTAACTTCCTTACGTATTTGACATTGTTAAAAACCAATCTTACATCTAGTAATCTTTAACAAGATTAATTTTTCTTTGATGTATAGTTAGGTATGAGATATGGATGGTTACATGTGTGGCCTGACATTAACTTCATCAGGCTAGAAGATGAATATTATTGTAATTCGATAAAACTTTATCTAAAAAATTGTTTTGTTTCTTGCTCGAATCTTAAACCATTTGTACAAAGGTAATTGTTTGGCTGGTTTTTTGCTGTAAATTTCAAATGCATCCGATGAGTTTACAATATTCTTTGAATCAATAACTATCCTTTAATCATCTTTTATCATTTGCTTAATGTTATACTATTTTTTTAAGTTATTTTAGATGAATTATCATCGTTATTCTTTAGTTGGCAATAATAAGTTCTACATTCATTCAAAGAACCTCTTTTATTTAAAAAAAAAATGTTTAAGGGAGGAAGGGCTGAGGTCAGGACATGCCAATTTAGGATACAATTGGCTTCTGATAGAGGACCGCCAATAGGAATCGATCTTTGGACTGTTGTGTCAGAGGCTGTTTGATCTTAGCACTTGAGCCAACCTTCATTTGCTTTTTCTACGAACTTTATTATTTAGATGTTTTTAAATGCTTTCCTGCTTAGGGTTTGCTTTCATAGAAACTTGATTTTGGAATTACTAGGTTATAGATTTAGTTCCTTTGATTTTTGTTTAAATTCAGGTTTGAGAAAGCTTGAGTCTCTTAATATTGGATGCTGTAAATGTGTTACGGATTCAGACATGAAGGCTATCTCAGGTATTGATCATAAGATGTTGTGTTTTTAATCACAGTAGTTGTATTTTAAGTTTATGTTGTTATGTGGCAGAATTAGTGTCTCTGCATCTTGCTTATGAGTAATTATCGGAACTCAGCTTTTGTCAGACATACTTGATATCTAGTGTCTTAATTACATCGTCTCTTACTGATGTTCAATCTGGAAAATAGAGATGGTCAAGCCAAAATATGGGCAGGGAATGGGAATTATTCTCTCTTGAGACTCGAAGGAACACTGTTCTCCTAAATTGGCTCACTTTCCTTTTTTATTTTGGTCTTGTCCTTTCTAATTGCTGTTTGATCTCTCTGCATTCAAATGCACTATAAAGTCCAAGTAACGACCAAATAATTCTTTAAACCCACATGATAGTTGTATAAATCCAAATCAAAACCATAAAAATAGGAGAGTTAGAATCACAAAGTTAACACCATTCAACTGAAAAATGTCATCTTTAGTAGGTCAATGAATAGGTTCTGTAGCCTTTAGGTATGTATGACTCTTTATTGTGTTCTTTTGGCACCGAGAGCTGTCCTGTTGGCCTATGTAATGACTTGATTTTGAGCTCTCATTTAGATCAGCAATCTAATTTTAAGTTCCACATGTTTTCATCCATTTAAGAATTTAACTCTTTCAATTATTATTAAGTGTATGATTTTGTGTTTTACACATTTAAATTTGCACCAGTTAAATTTGAAGTGTTAGTTGGTTATGAAAACTATATTTAATATTGATAACGTGAGTGATTTTCAAGCAATATCATCTAAATAATTCCTTTGTTTTTTATAACGAGCAAACGTTATCAAATTTTCTAGATAATACATAATAACAGCACAGTATTGACTCCCACGAACAAGTTTTTGAGGTTGCACGTAATGGCATGAATGTCCATGCTTATGGTTGAATATTTTGTAGTTATTGTTGTTGAGTTTATTACTGAAGAACATTTAGTCTTGTAACTTGATTAATATTATTAAGTTACATGAGATCACCTAATTCAATTCTTTCTCTTTGATTTGTACTTTTGGATGCAAAAGGCTAGGCCATGATCATGATAGAAACTGGTCTCTACATTGATAAATCTAGAAGGCAGACAACAAATTTATTATCACAGAAATTCTGGAAAATCTGTTTCAGAAATAGAGGACCAGTGACAAGAAACACACCAGAAGTAATATTAGAGATAGGATGGTCTATGATTGCAAATGGTTTCCTACCAAGATATTCGAGAGTCATGGTCACTCCCAATCAATATCCAATCCCAAATAATTCCCTGCCCTCCCTTTTCCAATAACATCCCTATTTATTGTGATTCTGCAAATGCACAACTGTCAAAATACAATATGTAATTGCCATACACAATGTATAACTGCCAGATTATTTGATGCACTCTTCCCAACCTCCCCGAGTCTCAAATTATAATGTTTATTAATTATTAATAAGTGGTCTAATAGATCGCATTTGAGTTGACTGTCAGTATGAAATGTTTCAGGTTTTATTAATTTAAAGGAGTTGCAAATTTCCAACAGCAGTATTACTGATCATGGGATTTCTTACTTAAGAGGTATTTCCATAGCGTTTGTCATCCATTACAAGTGTTGTAAAATGAATATAGCCGCTGCTTCTTTTTTACAGCAGTAATGCCACTCTCAAGTGAAAACATATTATTCTCTTACTATCATCAAAATGGAGTTTCATTTTGTTGAATAAGTTACAAAAGCAGTTTGCTTAATGTATTATTACATTGCTTGGGGTATTCCTCTCTGGTTTACAGGTTTGCAGAAGCTTACCACATTAAATGTTGAAGGGTGCAATATTACTGCTGCATTTTTTGAGTATATTTCTGGTAAAAAAATTCTCATTTCATTCTCTTATTTAATTTTTTCTTGATTTTAGACATCAATTTCTTTGTTCTGGACACCGTATTGTAATGCTCAAGCTTTCAGTTAAATTTATTTAGAAAATTAATGATTTGACTCATATTTGATCTTGGAATCTCATATTTGCTTTTCACTGTTCCAATGTCCAAAATTTTATTGGTTAGTTCTTTGATCATGTGTTTCTTTCTCGTACAGCCTTAGCTGCCCTGGCATGCTTGAATCTCAACAGATGCGGTCTTTCTGACGACGGCTTTGAGAAGTTTTCTGGTAACTTGAATATATAGTCCAAATATCAGAACTTCTCATGCTGTGTCCATAATTATTTCTCTAAGGATGACAAAGCAACAATTCTCAGTTTTACTGCATATATTCCCTTTCCTACAGGTCTTACAACCTTGAAGAGGTTAAGTCTTGCATTTAACAAGATTACAGACGCATGCTTAGTTCATCTAAAAGGTTCTTCATACCTCAAACTCTTTTAAGAATGACTCTTTTTTCCACAAGCTGCTTTCCTCTGTTGATTTGCACAGTCTGTCTGTGGATTTATCTCTTTATTTTCCACCATCCCCTCCCAATTTTCAGATGCCAAGAGTCTTGTTTCATACTCAATTTGTTTCATATTCAGCTTTGTCATATTGACTATGATCATGACTGAAACTTGTTTATTTTTTTTTCCAACTGTACCTTCGATCTTTAATTGGCTTCTCTGACAGGTTTAACAAATTTGGAGTATTTGAATCTGGACTCTTGCCAGATCGGTGATGAAGGGCTTGCTAATTTGACAGGTTTACTGCTATGTCTCACATTTTCCCTTTTTCTAGATTTTAGGAATCCAATATTTGGATTGCAAGTATTTCCTATAGTATCAAATTTATAGTTATTTGTTCATTCAGGTCTCACTCTCTTGAAAAGCCTTGTGTTGTCTGACACTGAAGTTGGGAACAGCGGCCTTCGATATATATCAGGTTGATAGAAACAACCCTGTAGTAATCAAATGAGAATTTAAATTCAGTACAGTGAGTTTATTTGCAGATAAACTCATTTTATAGTATTCATACGTTTCTATATCTGTTGGTTAAATGTTTAACTGCTACATAATCATTAAAGTGCTAGTGATGGCTACGAGGTACTCTATGTTTTATATAATATGATTCACTTAAGCACATTGTTATTCAGCTTCTACATTGTAACTTCTAGCATGTAAATTGATATTGTGTGCGTTGAGAATCAATCTAGGAATGCGATCATAGATTCTTGTATAATATGTTTGATACATTTCAGAAAGCCCATATAGTTACACATATATAATTGAAGTTTTGTAAAAAGAAAAATTCTGTGTCAATAATTTGCCAAGATGCCCCCCAGCAGTGCTAAGACAGGGTTGCTGTGTGCTGAAATTTTAATTTGATCTAAGGCATCTTTGTCTATTTATGAATATATGTTTTTCAGTTGCATCTACTTGCACTCACAAGTTTGTGTCCATCTATCTGATTCTGTCTTTGTTAGATATATTCACAGGCAGTGCTTGCAATGCATGTCTAAATTGGTTCTTGCTTTTGTCCAGGTTTAAACAAACTGGAAGATTTGAATCTTTCATTTACCGCAGTAACTGATGATGGCCTGAAAAGGCTCTCAGGACTCACATGTCTTAAATCACTTAATCTGGATGCTCGACAGATTACTGATGCTGGACTGGCAAATCTTACAAGTAAGCATTTCCTTGTGTGTTACTCATATACCAGCCACGTCTATCTTTCACACAGATTCACTTGTGATTGATAGATACCAAAATATAGAGTAGAATAAAAAAATGGTATTAAGACTGAATAAACTAAAACATAGGGAACAAATCCTTGTTACAATAAGTGAGCAACAAAAGAAGTGGATAGTGGATGAAGTTATACTCCTTGCAGAAATAGAAAACTAAATGGATAATAACAGTAGAAAACCCCTTTCCTGAGGAAGAAGAACCAACGTCTCTACTCAACCTTAGCCCAATATTCCATTCACTAATTTCTTGATATACACATTCTCTTACTCGCTCCCGTCTGATCGGCTCTTGTCATCTTGCATAGGTCTAAGTGGATTGATAACATTGGATCTCTTTGGAGCCCGTATTACTGACTCTGGAACTGCATATTTGCGATGTATGTATATACCAACTTCAGACTATTGTTTGTATGCTAACTGTGTATTTCTTTAAAGTACCTGATTATAATATTAATTCTCTCTGTAAACTGTAATGTCTAACCAAGTAGTCTAACTTGAAATGATAATGCATGAATAACGACAAGAATACTCGGCGAGTCAGCATTTCCCATGGTGGTATGGTTTTTAGTTATTTGATGTTTATCATATGAGTATTGGGCTGCATACATTTTTTATAAATTGTTACAACGGCTTTCAAGAGAATAAATGAACTATACGTAAAATTTGTGCTTCTGTTCTTTATTATATATTCATTTTATATGAAAAATGTAAAACTGGTGAACTGGACAAAACAGGCCTTTGCTACTCAACAAGCCGGTTCTTTTTTACTTTTGGATAGAATGTATCCATTTTCTTTTTATTGTGCCTAAACCGGAGAATAAACGGTTTAGTGACCCAAAATAAATACAAAAATAAACTAGGTAGCACTACTCAGAAACCTCATTTAAGACTACCTTATTTTTTCATTATTTTTTATTTAATTGGTATTATATCGAATAAAATGAACACTAATTGAAATATGATAAGTATGGGTCTACATAATCTTCTGCAGAAATTTATCTTGGTCGTTTAAATGTTTATTTCCTTTTTTGCATCATGCAGCGTTCAAGAACCTGCAATCCCTTGAGATATGTGGTGGATTATTAACTGATGCAGGCGTGAAAAATATTAGAGAAATTGTCTCCCTGACACAGCTAAACCTGTCCCAAAATTGCAAATTAACAGATAAAACTTTGGAATTAATCTCTGGTATTTTCTGCATGTCTTCATTACTTCTTATCTTCCTTGCATCTTCTTTTCAACAATAATGATCTAAATGATTTGGCATATGTAATACAAACTTGAGTGTCTAGTCAACCATCTATTACTCCTTGCAAAATCAAGTTGAATGATAATTGAGCACTACATGTAATGAGGGTTCCATTGGTTTACCAGAGTTACTTATTTTTCATGTACAAAAAGTTAACATATTAGCTATAAGCATCGCGGAAATACATGTAACCCATTGATCATGGACAACTAAGTCTAGTAGAACCAGAATTATTTGAAAGAAAAGAAAAATTAGGAGAATATCATTTGTTTGTGTGGCTTTTTGATTCCTTCTTTGCCCCGTAGTTGGATCGAATGAAGAGGTTTGTTCTGATTTTGCTAACACTAGCTATATCTGAATGCAGGAATGACTGCATTGAGATCACTAAATGTTTCGAATTCCCGCGTAACCAATGAAGGACTGCGGTTTTTGAAGCCTTTAAAGAATCTATGCACTCTTTCCTTAGAGTCTTGCAAGGTAACTGCAGCTGAAATTAAGAAGCTCCATTCAGCTGATCTTCCAAATTTGATAACCTTTCGGCCAGCTTTGACAAGGTGATTGAGAGAATTATGTTCTCTACCTGATGAACAAACAATTCTCTGTACATATTTATAGCTACTGTTTTGGATAATTATAAAATAACATTAGTAAAAGATAAGAGGTGATTTCTGAAGAAAAAAAAAGCATTTGCAGTATTTGCCATGCAAGAGTGTAATTATGCTTATTTTGCATGGTTGTATTTTCCCGTCTAAGAAAAATTGTACATTTTTTTCCCTTTTCTCCCCCAGGTGTATATGTCGTGTGGGGACTATCTATGTTGTCTGTGCATTATGTAATAGCATTTTCATGTATATAAATAAATGTTTGAACCAGAGGGATGGTGTCTATTCCTTTTACAATAACTGTCTTTTTTGGGACTTGGATAATGTCTAGTTGTTGATTGCACGCAGTCACACAGTCGGTTACTTTGTGACTGTCCGATGGTCCAGATTGGGCCGAGAACAGAGTTGGTGCATGCGAATTTTTACCCCTTATATGTAAGCTCTATCAATTTTGCATATTTACATCCCAATGCTTTGATCTTATAGCCACGGTTGCGTTGCCGTCACGGTTACTGGCTAGTGTTAAATAATATAAGATACTTGTGAGAAGGCATTTGATAGTCGTTTGATATGATTCTGATTAACATTTGTTATGTTGTGACATATCATGTCTTGGCAATAGTATATAGATGTTGCAACTTGAAAATAACATCTGCTTTTACATATACAACTCTAATTCTCATATAGCTTGGATTTGTCAATTTTAGCCTGTCCAAATTCTCACGCCTAGTCTGAGCAAAAAAGCATAAATAATTTTTACATGTTCAATACATGATTCCAATGTAAAATTAATTTAAATAAACACCATCATCAACCAATCAGAATTCAAATCTACACTAACAACAAATTTCTCCTTTTAATGCAAAATTCAATATCCTACCAATCACTAGAAATCTAAAAAATCAAGGTAACATGGGCAGAGGCAGAAACCAAGTAAAAAGTGATTCTTTCAACGCCATCTTCCCAATGTACAAAGGAACTTGCAGACCCATGTGTTCTTGGAACATGTCAGCGCAATGAAAAGAATGATTTTTATACGTATAACGGCGAACCGGAACTCTTAAAAGTAGCAAGAATAACCTGCAAAATAGGTAAAACCAATATTGTCTGTCACCAAATATCTCGATTTCATATTTTAAAAGAAAGCATAAAGGATCAACGGAGGGTAAATAATGCAATTAAGCAATGGCAGACATGTATATAACAAAAGGTTGATTATCATCCATTTCTAGATAATTACATGAAAAAAATAGTCATTATTAACTATCAATGGCTATCAAATGAATGTCGATAATGGATGTATATGACAATTGCAATACTAAGTGGTTAATATCAGATTAATACATCACTATCTGGTCAAAATATTACTATTTGAATATACATCTTAATGCAGTAAATTATTATAGAAACTACTAATATGTTTAATATGTTTAAAATGTCATCTTTGCAACTGATCTTCATCATGACACATTGAAGAAAAGATTAGGAAAAATATTCGCTTATGCAATTAACTTTCTACACAAATTAATACAGCTAAAAACAAATCAAGAAGATTATTCAACACAATAAACAACCAGAACTACTACTTAGATAAAATCAATCAAAAGAATTTTATCTGTATGGATGTCAAATTCTCAGTTACCTTCTGATGACAATAGCATTTCTGGCACAGAAGAAGCAGCCTAGGTGACTCTTACTGCTATTATTCATCATACACTTGGAGAAAAAGTTGCAGCTCATGTAAGCTCGAAGGCACGATAAATTCTTGAAACTCTCCTTCTAAATAACGGTTGCAAACGAAATGATGGAACTCCATCATGCCACTTTTTATCTTTGTACATCTCATTCCATGCCTGTACTATTTCATCAATTTTGAATGCCACACCTGAGTTTAAAAGTAAGCATGTGTGAAATTATGAATATGTATCATTTTATGATATATCTACTTAGCTTAAGCTTATAATTATCTTGAAAAACATACCATCTACTGCAGTATTATTTGAACAGTGGTTCTTCAGCAGTACAGCTATATCTGTTGGAGAAGCTCCAGCTAGTTCAAACTTCTCAACTGCAACTTCCAGCGATTCATGCCATGTCGATATCCCTAATTTGAATTCTGTAATTGACTTTTCATACAACATGAAGCCCCATTGGAAATTTATTTGAGACCTCATATTTGCCTCTTGTGTAGCAATTTCATCAGAGGATATATTTTCCAAAACCTCATCCAACTCCACCTTCTGCAAATTTAATCCAACGTTCGTTGAATTAGAGTTTTTATTCAGGTGCCGCTCTTCTGATTTTCCCCACATCTGCATTCCTTTCTTCATATTATCTTCAGCATTGTTGTACAGCTGAAAAACCTCGGTGGAAGGCCATGCAACTAAATTTACATTACTAATGAGTGCATGATACCAAGAAAGTTTCGCTTGCTCAAACTGCTGCTGGCCTAGTGCAAGGAAGCCTTCATAAAAATCTGACTTCATGTGAATGGCAGCTTCATATTTTTCCCCGGCTTTCACGTACTCTTTTTGTGTCCACTCGAATGAACTTTTGATTTGTTCATGTAAATTCTCCTTTGAAGAATCTTCTGTGAAATATGCTTTCTTCCTTGCCCTAGACATATGCACGTTTCCCCAGTTAAACAGTGCTACAGCAGCCATCTCTTGAAACTTATCTCCTGCCATGTCAAATAGGCCTTGTGCTTCTTCACTTGTAACTGTCTCATCCAAAGCCTCATTAGAGAGCTTCGCCCCAAGTTCATGAAAATCTAAATATTTGTCAGATTCAAACCCAACATGGTTCTTGAAAAGTTCAGCAAAGTGAATAACCCAATCCTCAATGCAAGATGAGGTATTAATTTCCCTTACTTTTCTCACACAACCATTCTCAAATGCACTGTTCACGCAAACCATTCCCCCCTCATTTGCTTTATGTTTCTCGAATAATGGATCCATCTGAGGAGTAGCTTCTACTATGTACAGTCGGATAGAACCGTGAGATCCCATTTGAGCCCACCTTAACTCATCATCACAAGTGATTGTGACCAAATCACCTTCTTGGTCTTTGTATTTGACAAGAATAGCTCCTAGGCTTGCAAATTTGTCACAAATGACTTCTCTTAACTGCAAGAGGCTACAATTAACAGGTAATTTAGTGCATCTTATATCATCGCCAAAAATAAGTTTTGTTGTTTTCTTAGGTACATCTTCCCTTCTACCATTACTTTTCTCCTCTATGACTTCCTTAATATCAACCTCATTCTCATCAATTTTTCCCTTTGTCTTCTTCTTTTTGGATTTGCTAGTTTTCTTCTCTAAGACTACAATAGTTTCCCCAGTCTTAATCATCTCTTCGAATTTTTCCTCAGCATTCTTTTCTAGAATTTTGTTATTAAGAGGCTTTTCTTCCTCTTTATTGCTCTTCTTCTTGCGTGCCTTCTCTTTCGCTGCCTTTTCCGGAGGCAAAGCATTAGGAGGTTCAACATAATCCAGAGGTAACTCAATTTTCGTATCGTTCACTCTCAATCCTTTCTCCTCAAGTGCATTTTTCACCCTTTCTAACATCTCCAATGCCATTACATTATTTGGATCCATCTTCACAACAGTACCAACATCTCTCAAAGCTAAATCCAGCCTATTTAAAGCCTCATAACACCTTGCCCTCTTCAGCATCGCTATACTATAATTTGGCATTACTTCGAGAGCCAAATCACATTCACGAATTGCCCTTGGATACTCGCCGAGTCCCATCTGCATATAACAAGAAGCCATGTTACTCCGCAGATAGGACACATCAATATGATTTCTCGGAAGCAATTTTAGGGCTTTCTGATATTTTAGTACAGCTCCTTCTAGGTCTCTCTTTTGAAACAGCTTATTTCCTTCATCCTTCAACTCTTGAGACATGGATATAAATGACATAGTATCATTGTAATTCGATCCGGGGATGCTAATGCTATTTCCTATAACATCTTCATTTGTTTTTCCTCCAACTAGCTTCTTTTTCTTCCCCATTTTGAACCCAACAATAAAACAGTATAGAAACTAATCCAAGTAAATAAACTACTCTTACACAACAATGCTACTCAAAGTTCAGTTCATTCAAGACTCAAGCCAGTTTGAAAAAAAGGTAAATTTTTTATTTTAGTAATTAATAATCAAGTGCATACACAACACAAAATAACCAACTAATGACAAGGGCTTCCACTAAAGACAATGTTAAAGGAAATAACTAAGAGATAACAACTTAACAATAATAATTTTAATGGCATGAAAACAGTAAACAAAAACGTACCCATCTCTCCATATTAGGATTTTTTTTCAGCTAATATACAAATTCCAACTGAGAGAGTGGAAAGAACAACCCTAACTGGGATTTGAAGGTTCACTCTGATCTTCTAGAAAACTGAAAAAAAAAAGTAAAATTGGGAAGAAGGAGAGAGAAACTTATCTGGGTGAGAAAGGAAAATAATGGGAAAACAGAAAAGGTTGAAACTTTGAAAGGAAGATTGTAATGTGAGAAACCGAAAGGTGCTTTTGTATGTGGGAAGGAATGGTTTTGTACAGCCTTGACGTTAAAGCTACAAAAGCACGGCAGAAAAACCAGATTGTTGTCCCAACTCAAAAGACAAATCCAGTATTGCAACATTCTTTTCATTATTATTTTGTTTTGTTTCATGAGATTAATTCATTAATAGATAGATTCTATTATAATCTATATACATTCAGGATATACATTTTTTTTTTGGTGATCAGTTATATCTAGTGTGATTTGGTTAATACAATAGATGATTTTTTTAATTCAAATATCCCATGCATCCTCTCGTTTTAAAATATAATATAAATATTCTTTTTTAGTGTTGAATATATTTTTAGTATAAAATTTCAAATTTTAAGTTTAGTCCCGTAAAGGAAGGACCGAGTTAAAAATATAATTTTTAATTTTTATAAAATTATTTTATATATATTTTTAGTTTTTAGTTTTTTAGTTTTTAATGTCAATATAATGTGTATTTTTTGAATGATTTTTAATAAATATAATTACAACATTATAATTTTTTTTTATAAAATATGAATTAAAAATTCAATTTACAGTTTGTAATTTTTTATTTTTATCTTAAAATTATGAAGTTTAAAAAATTAATATTTAACTCAGTTTAAGTTGATTTAAATTTTTTTAAAGAATTTTTTTATTGTTCTTAACATGCTTATAAAAAGTATTTAAAATTTAAAAAATAATTAAACATATTTCGATTTAGTGGCACTAATTTAAATTTTTTATTAAATAAAATAAAAATCTATATTATTATTATATGAGGTATGCAAGAGAAAGATTCTATCATTGAAAAAGAGACAATAATTTATCTTGTTATTGATATTGCAGTTTTGATTGTGATAGGATTATGCTCCTATAACTCATGCTAGACCCTCCTTAGTAGGTGGAGCTTTGAGATCTTTAAGTCAACAAGTTCCTAGTGGTTCACTTCATCAAACATCATTTAATTATTCTGAATATGATGATGACAAAAGATATCGGTGTTTCAACTTAACTTAAACTTGGATTATTGGGAAGTGAGTGACTTTAGTAGTGGAAAAGATTTCAATGATAAAGATAATTATAAGAGATCACACACTCTAATGAAAAATAATGTAGAAGAGGATAACCATGTCTCACAAAATATATAGGTAATGTTTCAACATAATTGTTATACAGGTGGCTCATAGGATGAAGGTTTAAGTTCATTATTGACTTAGGGTTTAGGGTTTCATTATTGATTATGCTCCTATATTATTATCATATGACCATTAAATTAAAAATATCTATATTTATCTCTCCTCTCTATTTTCATTTTCTTTGCTAAAAAAAATGTTAAGATTTTAAAAGATTATTTTGATAAAAAGAATTTTGAAAATTTTTAAAAACTTTATAACAATGTATTGAATTTTAAGATTTTTTAAATACTTTTTTGAGGATCATAATTTATAAGTTTAGATTTTAATGGATTATGGTGCAGATTTTTAATATTTCAAACTACTTTATGTATTTTTAATATTTAAAAACTTTTTTTTTTATTTTTAGCTAAAATTCAAAATTACAAGAGTGAATAAAAAATAATACAAATATATATATATATATATATATATATATATATATATTAATCTGGAACATTATATATTTCCGTGCGCTAACTAACACATCTTGATTGATTTCTTCTTCTTCTTCTTCTTCAATTAACAATGCCCAATTCGCAAACTGCTTTCAGGTTTCTTGCAATCTATCGTGACATCAACGCCATTAACCAACTGCATCAATTCAATTTTAAAGGTTATTATTATTATTAATCTTTTGAAGTTAATTCATAATTAATCTTTTTTCTTTCTTTCTTTCTAATTTCATGTTCCATGTTCCATGTTGCAGTTACCGCATGCTATGGGATTCGAGTTGCTATCAAACTCATGCAACAAAATGTGTTTCCTTTTGATGGCATAGCGATTGATATCCACATAGTTCAACATAATGAATATCAATTTATTCAATTTATTGAATTTCTTCAAACCCAAATTAATTATCTTCCTCTTTATGGTAATTCTATTCATCTTTCTTTTAAACTTTCAATTCAATTAATTCATTCTTGATTGTTGATTGTTGATTGTTCATGTGTGTGTTAATCACTAGTGACGTATGATGGTGATCATGATGAAGCACTTTTGGAGAGAGTTGAGAAATACATGCTGGGTGTTAATTATGTTAATTATAGGTTTAGGGCATTAACTACCCTGCCAGCAGATTTTCTTCAAATCAACAATGTTCCCATTATTCTTCAGGTTTAACTTCATACTTATTTTATTTCCAATTTTTTACATATATTCAAATCTAATTATGTTTAAATACTTGGACTCAATAGTTTCATAACATTCTATTATTCTGCTTATATTTTGATCAAAGTACATATATCTGCTTTCACGAGATTCCAAGGAGCTAAATAAAAGATATATTTATTTTAGTTATAACTTTTATACTTAATTGTAGTTTTAGTTATTTTATTTTAATTAATTTATCAAATTAATTTTTATAATTTTAATTTTTTCTTTTTATTTTTTAATTAAACAAAAACAATATGTCATATTTTAAATAATGTGACATATGATTCACTGATATATATAATAATTAATACATGTGAAATATTAATAAAATATTGTAAAAATTTAACTTTCAACTTCAAATTTTTTTAATATTTATAATTTAATTAATGACATATGAATAATTAATGAGTTTAAATTATTCAATATTATGAAATTGTATGTCACGTCATTTAAAATATATTGATTTTTTTAATTAAAAAATTTAATGAGAGACAAAAACTATAGACTATTAAAATATGATAACTAATTTCGTGAATTTATAAAAATAAAGAGTTAAAATTGCAATTAAACTTAATTTATAAAATATAAAAAATTATGTCTAAATTATGGTTAGATTAATTGTATAAAACTAACTTTCTATTTTTTTTAAAACTTTATACCGTTTAAAAGAAGACAGTAATTTTAGTAAAAAAAAAAAAGCAATAATTTATCTTGTAATTGATATTGAAATCATTTATGTAATGATTAAATGAATTATTTAACCTGTGAGATTGATATTGCAATTTTGATTGGCAGAGTGACATTCGTACCCCTCAAACTCATTTACGCGCTCCTAATGAAACATCTTTTAATGATTTGGTGCAGGTTTAACTTTCTACTCATTTCATTAAATTTTAAACTTTTTAGATATTTCATTCCAGCTTCCACTAATGATATTTCATCTTATCGTTGTTCAATACTTCAATTAATTGATTATACTCAAATGTTTACTGATATTTTAATTTTGATTGGCAGAGTAAAGGTCCTGCTTTCGCCTATTTGCAGGTTTAACTTCACACTTAATTTAATCTTCAAAGTTATATAAATTTGTATAGTTATATGCCATATATTTTAAATTAAATTTTTGGACTTAAATTTTAATTATATTAAGTTAAAGTCCAATCAATTAGAAATACCTCAGGTCCATTAGTCCTAATGAAGTCAATTCTTAATAATTTTTTCATTTCTTTTCAACCGATGTACATGACTTATTTCTAATCAAATTCACAAGGTCATATATATGATCAAAATAATATATTTAATTTTAGCTCAAATTTTTAAATATTTAAACAGACATCCATACTATTATTATATGATTATATAAAATGTTTTATACCATTCAAAAAGAGGCAATAATTTAGCTTATCTTTGAAATTGCAATTTTGATATGCAGGGAGAAAGACATGAACTTCAAACTCAATTTCATGTCCCTCTGAAACTTGTGTTCATGTTCCGAGTTTGACACTAGCCTCACTACCGAATCCTAAATACGATTATGCTGATGTTTCAACTGAACTTAAACTTGGATTATCTGAAAATAACTCTAATATTCTTATTATGGTAAATATGTTATGATTTGTATTCATCTGAATTCATTATATGAATTTTATAAAACTTCTTATTACAATTTTGATATGCAGAAAGGAAGGCCTGATTCTCAAACTCAATTTCACGTTTCCTTAAAAACTGGTGTGTGTGATCTGAATTTGACACCAGTCTCACTATCAAATATTGAATACAATGATGATTTTTCAGTTGAACTTAAACTTGGATTAGCTGAAAATAACTGATATTAAAAAAGACTTCAATTATAATGACAATACGAGAAGGAGCACTCAATGATAAATAGTGTAGAAAATGAGAAAATGATCATGTCTCACGAGAATATATAGGTAACCTGCCAACTTCTTTTAATCAACATGTTTTATATCATTATGTAGTTTATATCTTTTTGACAGAGAGATCATTATATATGTATATTTAATATTTTATTAATAATATATTTGTTGTTGCAGAATCTATGGAAATTTGGCGAGATATCATTTCCTCAATGTCGATCCGATTTTAAATTTCTACAAAATTTTGACATAATGTTATTTTTATGTAGACTAATTTTCTCGATATATGAATGTATCGTTACTCATTAGTATTACATTCACATTTTTTACATTACATTCTAAAACTTAAATGTAATTGTGAATAATCATCTAAAGTAGTACGATTCATGACCGTTTTGCTCCCGACCGCATATTCATTTGTGTAAAATTAAATATTTTCTTGGAGCGTTATACACAACATAAACACTATGTAGTATGATATCAATTACTAACTAAATACAATAATAATAAATATTAATTTTTTATTGAGAGATCAAATTTTTTTACTTTTTTATTTTATGGAGATCATGGAAACAAACGAGTGAAAATAATGGATCAAATTTTTTTGTTATTTTTGCTCTCGTCCTAATAATCATTATAAGTTTAAAAGTTGTTGTGTTAGTGTCATAAGTTCAATATTAGTTGGATTATAGGAGACACAATTTATAGAAACTTAAGTGTATAAATGGTAAGTTTACAGTAATTAGTTGTTAGTTCTACAATTAACAATGCCCGATCCACATTAATATTTATTTATTTTGAAAAGATTAAGATAGTTGAGGTTTAAAAAAGATAAAGTGGTGTTATTATTTAAAGTTAGATTACTTTTGAGAGAAAGACAAAAGAATTTCCCCTTTGGAGCACAGCACAACCATGGTTGCCGGAAAACGGAAGACGAAGAAGAAGAAGAAGAAGAAAGGCAATGACAGAAAGCATAACAATCTGTTGACCATAATATCCAAAGTAACACTCACAGCACATTCTTTCCTCTCTCAAAATGACCTCACTCTTCTCCCTTCTCAATCTCTCCTTCTCGATTCCCTAATCTCTTCTCTCTCTCTCTTCCCCAAACCCTCACTCCCTCTTTCTCTCTCCTCTCCCTCCTGGTTCCGCCGTTTCATTTCCTCTACCTCCCTCTCCGATTCACGATGGCTCGACGCTTTCCGCATGTCCAATCCTTCCTTCCACCACCTCCTCGATCTCCTCTCCCCTTCCATCAAATCCTCTTTCCCCCAACTTTCACCCGATTGTGCCCTAGCTGCCGCAATTTTCCGATTAGCTCACGGTGCCGGTTACCCTTCCGTTGCGCGCCGCTTTGGAATTTCTCCCTCCGACGCTTGCCGTGCTTTCTTCACCGTCTGCAAAGCGGTTACCGATAATTTAGGGAATCTCTTCGAGCTTCGTACTGATTCCGAAAGAGTGGTTGTGGGTTTCGGTTGGAGTTCGCTTCCCAATTGTTTTGGGGTTTTGGGTTTGTATGGATTTGAAATTGAAGATGAATTTTCGGATAAAAATGTGTTTTTGATGGTTCAAGCGTTGGTAGATTCTGAAGGTAGATTCTTAGATGTTTCAGCTGGATGGCCAAATACAATGAAACCCGAAACAATTTTACATGAAACTAAGCTTTATCATGATGTTGAGGAATCTAAGGAATTGTTACATGGACCATCTTATAAGCTAAGCGATGGTCGTTTGGTTCCTCCGTATATTTTGGGTGATTCATGTTTTCCCCTTTTTCCTTGGCTTTTAACACCTTATAATAGAGTGAATGAAGAAGATAGTTTTAGTTCAGCTGAAAGAGCATTCAATTGTGCTCATAGTAGTGCAATGGGGTTGTTTGTTGATGCTTTTGGGAGGCTTCGTACTAGGTGGCAGCTTCTCTCGGATTCAAGGAAGTGGAAAAAAGAGTGTGTTGAGTATTTGCCGTTTGTTGTTGTTACTGGTTGTTTGTTGCATAATTTTCTTATTAAATGTAACGATCCTACGTTTGTAGATAAAGGTGTGAATTGTGTGGAAAAGGAAGGAAAGGAAGGGGATGTTGTTGCGTTTGATGGTGTGGTTGATGAGAGTGCAGTGAGCATAAGGGATGCACTTGCTTTGCATTTGAGTCGGGTGAACCTTAGAAGGTGAATCCTGTGGGACTGGTTTGTTAACATGTTTATTTTGGGGCTGGTTGGCAAGTATATTTTCACTTACGATTTGCAAATTGAACAATGATTTGGACTTGATCTTGATACCTTTTTGAATAGCACGTTGTCATGTTTCTAGATGCTTGTTAGTTGTTACTTTACCACGGAGAGTTTTGGTATCAATCATTCAGTTTTTCCGAGACTTGTTTTGTTAACATGCAATACTTGTATTGTTATGCAACATCAATATTAGTTAGACATATGGAACCGTATATACATTGATGGGCAACAATATTGGTATATTATTATAACTTAAGTTGAGTTTGTGCATTGCGCTTGAAGCAAAGAAGCTTTTGCTTGTGACGTCACACAACACCACCTTGAATTGGAAGCTCACAATTGTATGTATTTACAGCCCCTGAGTGTTTGTCATTGTCGTAATTAATGACTGATATTATGAAAAACTACTTGTCATGAAGTGCTTAACGATTGAGCAGTTAGTAACTTTTTCCAGTAACCTTAATTAGTACTAATTGTTCTTAAATACCTTTTTTTTTTTTATATTACTTTTTAGCCTTTTCAGTTCTTTGTGTAACTTTTGCTTTGATTGAGTCCAATGAACTATATCATTTAGGCATGAATTCATCTGTGGAAAACAGACTTCATAATGCTCCGAAATTGCAAAGTATGAGTTGTAGTTAAACTCTTGATAACTAATCTAGTCATTGTAGGTTAAACCTTTATATTACAAGCATTAACACTAGGGTAAGATGACCAAATAGAAACAAAAGCTAAGATAAGCAAAAGTCAGTATGTACAAGTATCAAAACACTAGACTTGAATCGGTGCATTTCTGAGCAGACAGAAGCCATGTAATCATGGTTTGACAGTGTCATTGTAAATCTCATTGATACAGGATTGAACCTTCTACCAGTTTCCCTAACTTGAAGCTGCATATGGTTGAATTTGTCCATGACTGTAAAACCAAAATGCATATCCCACCTTTCTTTTAGTTCCATAGAAGTGAAAATGGATCCTCATGAACGCATCCAATCATATTTGAAGCTTAGCTGATGAACAGTTACTAGTTACACAGTTCAACCAGCATGACATCACACTCCCAAAGCCGAAACGCGATGCACTATTTTCTCTTCTTTGTATAACCCGAATAAACTCGCTTGCACTTAAGCTCCCATCACGGTTCGCATCAAACACATGAAAAATAATGTCGACCACTTCATCTGTAACACGGATGCCACATACCTGCACGAACATTACAGGATACCATAATAATATAATGTGTTATTCTGGATTAAAAATGATCAATAGGTTAGTACTGCAATTTATTTTTTAGGCATAGGGAAGTATTAGTACTTGAGATGCTGCTCTTTGAAAATCATTTTTTGTCAACACTCCATTAACTTTTCCATAACTGAATATGGCCAGAGAGAATGACTGCAACTTCCTGCGCAATTCTGCGAAATCTTTGAACTCCTCGAACGTAATTCTTATGCCTCTTATGTGCGGATCATTGTCTAATTCGTCGACCCTATCGAGCAGTTTATTTATGTGATTGATGTCTGCAGATGCAACCAAGGACAGGGCAAAATCTTTGGCTGATATGGTTCCTCTTTTATTGTAATCATAATGGGAATACTCTAATCTCAAGATCTGCAATTTAGTTCATTAGGGCAGAATAATATAGTTAAGAACCAAAAGTTATTATCTTGTAAAAAAGATATTTGCAATCTTTAAGGTTTTACTTAATAACACAACCTAAGTAAAAATTTCAATACCTCATCATGCAGTTGTCTTAAGAATTGAACAAACTTTTCATGTTGTAAGCAAGTATTTCCATCTTTTCCAAAAAAATGCTCCAAGAGACCACCATTTTCTATTGAAGTTTTGACGCCAAGGCGACGTCCATCTCTGTGGTTAGCCCCTTGTCGGTTTTGAGATCGCATCAACGCCATCACTTTCTTGAATTCTTCTTTGTCTATTTCCCTGTTGACAATACAATAGACAAATCTCACTGAAAAATTCCATCAACAAACTTGAAAGCCTAAACTTAATGTAGTTTGTAAATATAGCTTATAAGTTTTGACATTTTCCAAAGGAGAGGATTCCTACCCGTTATTGTCAATATCAAACATTTTAAAAGCCACTGAAAAGCTGGATTCTGGTATGCTGAGGAGAGTAACAAAGAATATGTACCTGGTTTCCATAAACAAGAGGTTTTGTTATGCAATGAACTTAGCACATGAACTCTGAGTTAGAGTCTCTTTGTATGGACTTCTCTGAGCTTATCTACGCAAAAGTTTATAAGCTGCTTTCAGCTTATTGCAATGATGGAGAGTTTATGAAAATAACTCATGACATATAGCTGTTCAGGATAACGTCTAAAAATCACTTATAATTTATATGGAAACAATTTGATTTGATTTTATATATTGTTTTAAAAATTAAAAAACACTTATAGTTTATATGGAAACAATTTGATTTGATTTTATCTATTGTTTTAAAAATAGCTTATACATAAACACTTACATAATACGTACTTATGTTATAAGTTCTTAATTAAGTTATTTATCTAAACATATTCTTAATGTAGTTCACATTTCTCATGAGAGACAATTTACTAGCAAATAAAAGAGACAACAAATACTCACTCAGCAAAAGAAATGAGTCCATCATTGTTTGTGTCAAAGAGCATAAAGAATTCAGAAGGATCACATTGTAATGCACCAGGAACCTGTTCCCCTCTTAGAGAACCTTCTCTAACACGGTGTGATTCAGAAGGAGGAAAGACAGGAACAACAGCACGCATCAAATCTGCAGGTGTCATAAAAATCTCACCACCAGCGGTTCGAATCGACGCAAAGTACTCGAAAACCTGGAACCAAACAAGGTATCAGATATTGAAACATTCATGAAACAAACACATAAAACTGCTTCAAAAAAGAAGCTGATTTTAGTAGCTCCTCTAAATAATTTTGAATACAAGAGACAAACACAAATAATTTATGATTACCTTTTCTGGAGGACTCTGCAAGCGAATACGTTTTTCATAATTGAAAAATACTCTTCTTCTATAACTATCTGCAGCAAAGCAGAAAAATATTATTAATCAAATAAAAGATATGTATGATGGAAATGCATTAATCATAGGAGAGTTACCATTGAAGAGGAATTTGGATTTGTTTTCATCGTTTGGTGGAGACTGATCCTCAGTGTCATAATCAGCGAATGAAAGAAGAGAATTTGAATTGTGAGAAGATAACCAAAAGGCTAATGTGGACCCCACAACAACAACCCCAGAAGTTATTGATCTAAGAAAAAACTCAAAGTCTCTAAATTTTTCATCACCACCGTGTCTGGACCCACCAAAAGAGCTCAACGAAGAAGATGATGATGATGATGAGGTGGAGCGTTGTGATTGGGTACACAACGGTCTTATGTTACGTCGTAGAGACAGTTGGAGTATTCTGCCCCAAGAAAACATGCTATAAGGTTGAGTTGAGTTGAGTTTCAAAAGTAAAACATGTATACACAAATATTGGTTGGTTGAAAGGAAGAAATTTGAGGTTGTAAAGAGAAAAGAATAGAAAGGGAAGATGGAGTGATTATTCATACGTACGGCATTTCATTGACTCAGATATTGTATCAACGGATTGAACGGGAAATATGTGGACTTTATCCTTTTACTCAGATTGTAACTTACCAAGTTTATTTGTGGTTCTAAAATTACCTCAAACTTACTATCTATCATTAAATAAAATAAATGTATGTTCAAAATTCAACCAAGTTACTAAATTTTTAATCGTAAGTTTTAGATGGCATTTGCTAAATTATGGTCCTTCGTCAAAGTGAAGTTTATATATGTTAATTATATATAACAGTTTTTTAAGGGAAAAAAAACTTACATGTAACAATTTTGTTCATCAAAATTGATATTATTGTGATACATTTAAATTTTCATACATTTTTTAAGTACTAAAATATATTTAGTAATTGTCTTTCTTAATTTAATTGATAAATATAATATTATTAAATTGTATATTTTCTTCTATATTCAAATTTAAAACTTTAACAGTGAATTTATATATTTGGTAATTAAATAATGAAACATAAAGTATACTCATTTTTAATTTAACTTTATTACTACTATTTATGACAATTTAAACGTAGTTGAAAATGCAGGTGTATTTTAAAAAGTGAGTAATAAATATGTACGGGGGAGGTAGAGCTTTCAGATAACTAAGTCTAGAACTACTTAATATAAAAATAAAATAAAAATCTAAAACTACTAGTGTTGTCCTTTTTTCCCTTTAATTTTTCTTTCTTGTTTTTTTTTTCTCCCCCAATTTTAAGTCAATTAATACCTAAAACAATCAATTCACCATTAATATTTCACGTGATATCAGTTGGATTCGTTCATACCCATTTCTCTGTAAATTCCAGCTAAGGCACCACATTAACAAACAAAAACCTTGGATTAGACCATTAATAAAGTTTAAAACGTTTAGATGAATCAAAGAGCAAGTAAATAAATATTGTTAAAATTATTATTTTTGTTAAATTTTATAAAATTACAATAGATGAGTTTTTAAAAGCAAAAGTAATTAAAATCCTTATCTATATTTTTCTGTAAATTTAGGCGTTTCCAAATCAATTGTCAATGACTAGAGACACCTACACCCATTTTATTTTATCTCATCAGTTATGTCTTGAAAAAGACAAATGTGACTTTACTTTAGAAGAGTAATCAATTCATTGAACCATAGCAAAGACCCACATGGGATGCTTGACATAAAAGTTAGTTATGGCTTTTTCTATTCCTCGTTTTTTCTTGTTCAAACTACCGTTATTATTGTCTAATTATATCTAATTAAAGTGGGCAGGTATAAGAGCTAAATAGTTGTAGTAGTAGGGTTTGAACTTTGAACATTCAAAGTGGGCATCATTTTGATTATTTGCTTGTAATATGATAGACAAATTATGTAGTAGGTTATCGAATTCATTTGCCTTAACTACTTCTCTTTTCTTGGGCCCCTCACACCTTCAAACTTATATTATATTCATGTCTTATTTAAATTATGTACATTTAATTTGCAAAAATAATGTTATTAACAATTAATAATAATAATAATAATAATATAATGAACAGATAGATTAATTTAGATACAATAAATAATCACACAGTAATAAAAAAAAAGTAATAAGTGGTTTATTAATAATTTGAAGTGATAAATAATATATTAAATGAAACACATAATACAAAATAAATGAAATATCTTAAAAAATTGAATTTGAATCATGATGATATTGATGTGTGGGTCTTATTGATAACTAATATGTAAGTAAATCTTAAATAAGTCCCAAAAATTAAACTTACTTAAACTTTGTTATAAAAACAATCTCATAACATAACATGTGATTGCCCAAAATTTCCATTCAACAAATAATTGGCCATTGTAATGCATTCTCAATCTCAACTACCATCCAAATTTCATAAAAAAAACAAAATAACTACATAACTAGGAAGTAGGAACCTATAGTGTCTCTACTCATTACTAGTCTCAAAAAGCAAAATAAATAACCATATGATATACCCACCACATTTATCCTTTAGCCATCCCTCCTTATCTATCTATCTATCCATCTTATTATAAATCACAAAGCTCACATCTAACCTTATAACACAATATCCTACCATTTTTTTAACACAACCATATGGATTGGTTCTCATGGTTATCCAAAACTACTCTTGACCCTTCCCTCATCTATGACTATGGCCTCCTCTTTTCCCGCAACGAGCTTCAATTACAAGATGCAACTTATTTCAACCATGAGTTTCTTCAAAGCATGGGAATCTCAATTGCCAAACATAGGCTAGAGATTCTCAAACTTGTCAAAAAAGAAGAACAAGAAGAATCACTCAAACCAAAAAACCTCTCTAGAGTCATCAAAAAGTATCTCAAGAAATGCATGAACAAGTTCGTTTTTCGCGACGACGACGATGTTAATAAAAAGGACATGCCGGTACCAATGCTATTACATGAACAAAATTGGTATCAAGGGAAATGGAAAGGAGCATTGATGAAGAAACATGTGAGTGAGGAGCATGTTAAAGAAGAGAAGCATGTTTCAATGTATAGAAGCAGAACAATGCCATATTCAGGCCCATTAGATGGAAGATTAATGAATGAGAAAAAAATGGTGAACAATAAGGCTTTGAAGTTATCTGGGCCAATTGATGGAAGATATACTAATAGAAGCCCATTAAGAAATAGGCCTGTTGATGGAAGATTCACAGGAACAACGACAATAAAGAGCCCAAGAGTATCTGGGCCTTTGGACCCAAGAATGTTGATGCTTGAGAATAGAAGTCCAAGAAGAATTACATCAAGGACTCCTGTTGAAACTGATAGCCCAATGGGTTATACTAGTCCTTATAATAAGCCCAAAGGTGATTTTGATTATGATGATGAACGCACACTATGGCCTACACTGTTTCAAGATCTCAACCCAACTTGATTGTTTATTGTCTTTGTTTTCTCGTATGCTTCTATGGTGAGTGAACAAAACACCTCTTTTTTATTTTTTATTTTATTTTATTTTTAATTAATAGTTTTTATAATAGTAAAGTAGTATGAAATTATTATATTGTTTTTGCTGCTAAAAAAGATGTCTTGTATTCATTCTCTAGTAGTTCTCCAACTACTTTGTTTATACACTTAATTTGTTTCAATGATTGCAGACAACGATTATGAATCAATACGATTAATCTCTTCATTTTCAATGGATTATAGGACACGGCAAAAAATAAATAAAATGATGTATTTTTGAAATGTGTATAAAAAGTTGAAGATGATTGCTTGCAGTGACTTTTCCACATAAAGTATGTAAATTGTAATGACAGAATGAACCCTTTAAACTATGCTTCTTCATTCAATCTCTCATCAAACCTTCTTAAGCGTAGCGTGTCTGATTTACATGAATTTTGTTTTTGAAACAGTGAAAGTGAATTTATATATCTATTTTACTTTTGAAATCTTGAATCTAATTAGTTCATGTATCAAACATTTGATGTGTCGTGACAGAATATTATTTTTCCTTCAAATGCATAATCATATGCAGCTATATTTTGATCTTGATCGATATGCATAAACTCATCAAATGAATTACAATATAAAACAATTTCAAGCAGGAACCACAAAATATATTAGAACTCAATCTAGTTCACGTGCATAGATAATAACATAAACAAACCTGTCAAAATTTTCAATAAGCATATTACAATTAGTTGATCAATAAACATTTCTTGAGGCATATTACATCATCTCATGTAGCATGCCATACTGGCTCATAAATAAGTCCAATTCAATTAAACCCTATCTTTTTATAAATATTTAGAATTATCTTTTAAAAACACCTAAATATCAATAAAATTGCTGATTGGCCAATCCAAGTATTAGTAGGGTTATTAAAAATGTTGATCGATGTTATTATTAATGATACATAAACTTGGCAACCAGCGTTTTTAATGATACATCAACGCTTTTAAACAATAATTTTGCAATAAAAGAAAAATGATTTAATGAGAGAAAAGGAGATGAAAAATACATTTGTAAACATTTTAAAGATAAATGATAATTTACAAACATTTTAAAATAAATAATATAAATGTTACATATAAATAAGATAAATAATACTAACTGTTTTTTTAAAAAGATAAAAAAATGCACAATCGCAAAGTTTTGCATTTTTTATATATAAAAATACACATCGATGAAGTCTCAGTTATAAAATTCAACAAATTTTTGATATTTTTAGAGACTAAAATAGATTTTAAATACTATTTCATTATTATAGTTTCAAAAAAGTTTTAAAAAATTCAGTTGTACTTATTATTTACACAGATTACATAAGTTCAATATTTAACTGCATTCGTTGATCCTACTAATTCAAATTCCATTAATTTTGGTCTTAGAAATTTATGAGAGTCAGTTTTTAAAAATTGAATTTGACTCTCCAGTCCTACAATTTGACTCTACAGTCCTACAATTTGACTCCTACCATAACAATTTTTTTTATACATAAAAAAAGAAAATAATAAAAAACCAATTTTACCTTGCCATTTTGTCGTAGAGACGGTGAAAAATTTCAAACCCAATTCCCTCCCAACAAACTATCAAATTTCGTTACCTTCTATTATTCAAAATTTTCAACTTATAAAAAACATACCAGAAATTTTAGTAATTATAAAATCCGGTAAATATATTCGTATAAAAAATTTAAAATATAATTTTTTTATATGTATATGAATATTGGGAAAATAAAAAAAAAACTAAGTTTTGAAAAGAAATTTTTTCAGTTTATACATAGATATCTAGAATTTTTTATATACATTGAAAATTACGAAAAAAATATTTACATACCTGTAAAATTTAGAAATATTTTTTTTATATATTTAAAAGTAGAGAATAAAATTTACATAACAAAAATTTTAAAAACAAAACAACCGATTTATATATACATATCAAAAAATTTGAAAACAACCTAATTATATACACACTAAAAACAATGAAAAACATTTACACAATGGAATCTTTAAATAAAATTTCCGATTAATATATCTTGTTATTTATAGCTTTTCAAAAACTGTTTAAATTTTCATTCACCAAAAATGCTATTAAATTGAGTCAGATACTAGTTCAATTTACGACCAATCACGCCGTCTTCAAGGTAAAACAATTCATATTTACTCGATTTTCTATTGTAGAAAATTGTTCTAGAATTATAGTTTCTAAATATGGCCGTTATAGTCACTCGATAATATAATATGGCAACCACTCAAAAATGTTAAGGGACAATTTTTCAGTAAAGAGATAAAAAAAATTTGCAATGAAACAAAATAGAAAAAAGAGAAAATTTCGGAATTTTTCTGATTTTTGATACGATTTGTGAACTAGGTGGAATTCTACAATCGATCTGAGCAAAATTTTTGTCATCTTTTTTCGACCAATGGGAAATCGAAGGGAAGGAAAGTGGAGGAAGACTCGGTCAAATAATAACTCTCGAGGATAAGTGAGAGAGAAAGAAAAAAAATACACATTAAAAAACTAAATATCAATTTTTAGGTACTAAAAAATAATACAGATATTTGAGTTTGTTTTATCTCTTTCACAAAATTAGATACCTTTAAAACATACCACAAAGATAAAATATTCTTCTTATAAACACTATTAGGATATATTTCTCATACATGACTTTTTTATTTTTTTAATTCACAAAACACTACTTCCAAATTTCTAACATATAGCGTTTAAATTCCAACTTATACATATCAAAATTTGTAAAACATAAAATGTTCGATTTTTTTGTTTTTTTTTTTTTATTGTCTGCAGAGTATTTTGAGAAGTTTATACAAAAAGTGATAAAATATGTGAGTAGGGGTTAAATCGCGGGGTATGAAAGAAAATTTTCCATAGATTTGAGTATAAGTCATACGCCCAAATTGGGGCTTTGTTTGCGGGTCCTTTTCCCCATTGTTGGGTTGAGCTCCTTTTCTAATGTGCCACTGGAGATAGATACGAGCATGTAACCAAATAGTAGTAATTTATTTATTCCAAACAAAAATTGTAGTAATTTATTCACAACTTAAATCATGGCTTAAACCTTCACAGGTATAGTGCTCTATACTAGTCTCTTATTTAAAGATAGGTATTGGAATTGAGTATATAATTTTCGTTGTGTTCACCTGGCAGTGAACAAAGGCAACATCAAGAAAGCGATCTAATTGATAAGTGTAATGGAGAGGATATAAAGAGTGTAGTTGTAGAATACATGAGTTTCTTATTATTACTTGATGAATCAATCAATCATCCCTAATTATTAATTAACCACTATGCTAACTTCACAAACCCATGTAGTCCTAAGCCACTTAAAAATATAAGAATTTGTTAATCTAGCATAGTGGGGGGTTCCAATAGCTAAAGTTTGTGCTTTGGGCCTTTCCAAAACTAATTGCGTATTTTGTCTGACTTATTTGTTTTCATACTTTTTTTTCTTCTTTTTACTTAGCCTTTTTTAAAATTAGTATACTGTCACACAATATTTCACATGTAGTTATTGTAAAATAACTTTTATTATATATAAAAGTCTATAAATTGAGTATATAACTCAAAATAAATATAATTACATTTTTTAAAATTGAAGACTAAGATTATCAACATCTCGTTTAATTAAATTGTAAGTGTGTCAGTTGTAATTAAGAAGAGGAAAGGATGTAGGACTTTCTCAACTTTAAAAATTTTCAGTTGAACTTCAAACTAACATTATATAATTTCATACATCATTAAAGCTCCAATTTGTAGCACACAAAATAGGGCTATCATCACACTTTTTAGGGAAATGCTATAAAATGTGTATCTATTATATCATGTTAAACTTCAAAAGCCTACTGTGAGATTTTATAGTCCTTTTAAGTGCCATAAAATGTATTTACGACATAGTGATGTAAACTCCTTCATCCACTTTATCCATTTGTTCTCAAAGTCTATCCTCTAAATCATATACATGAGGTACGACTAATTCACTCTGTTGAACTTTTTCAAAATTAACCTTCAATATAAACAGAAGACACTTATCCTTTCTTCTTATTGACAAGTCCAAAATTTCATTGACTACTACGACATCATTATGTATATTTCTTCGAGGTAAGAATTTTGATTAACACCTTATACAATATATTTTTCAACTTAAATGTCAAAAGTTTGGATAAAATATCGTAAATATTGTAAATTAAGTTCACAACTCTCGAGTTAGAATTTTCTACTAACAAATGTCAATATCGTCAAACTAGATACCGTGTTAGAGACTCGAATTTGGGACCTCGCAATTGCATGCAAATTTCTTTACCATTTTCTCTACATATAAAAATAAGATATAACTATTTGTGTGAATAATGAAATTAACCTTTAAAATTATTGTATTTTCATATTTTGAACCATAATCTCTAATTAAATTGAAAGAGATTGAAATAATCTCATTTAATCATTCTTAATTTACATGATCTCATACTACTACTACTTTGAAAAGAAAAAAAGAAAAACTATCAATCTTATCATAGTAAACCACCAAAGTGGTTCATGATTTTATAATTTTGTAAGACATTCTCATATTGGTTCTTGAAAAAATATATATTTTAATTTAGTCATTGATTTTATAAAACGTTTTTTAAATTTGGCTCTATGTTAATTGATTATTGAAAAAATAACTATTTTAATTTAACCATTGATTTTATAAAACGTTTCTCAAATTTGACTCTATTTGAATCTTAGCGATGTGTCTATTAAGTAAAACACCGACATACAAAATAATCATAACTTTGTAAAACGCTCTGAAATTGGTTCTTAAGAATATGAATATTTCTATTTAGTTTTCAACTCTATAAAAAGTTTATCAAATTCATCCTTATATGAATGTTCGTTATTAAACATTGTGTATGGTGATAATTCATCTCTTAAGTGTATTGTTGGAAATTCAAGTCTAAAAAAGAATTACGCATAATATTTAAAATAGTAAAATTGAGGATAATTGTGTGTCTTAAGACACATCTCTTATAGATTTAAAAAAATGACTTTAACTTTATATTTCTAAAGATGATTTTTTTATGAAAACTCAATCAAATATAGTATAAATTATTTTAGACTCATTTCTTATAAGTTAAAAAATACTATGGTAAAAGATAAGATACTTAAAATTATATGTTATAATAAGCTATTTAAATTAATTTTTTATTTGAAATTTTACTTTTTTAAATTCCTTTTATAAAACGTTTTAACAAAAAAGATGAAATGCTATAAAAATTATTTAAAAAAAAGCTATAAAAGTTATCCCTTAATTTTTTTGCATCTATCTTCTTTTTGTTGACACTTTATTTCTTCTTTTTTGATATTTTGCATTGTAAAGAAAAGAGTCACTCATCATCGTGCACTTTGAAGTGGTGGAAATGAATATGTCCGCTCTTTGTTTTTCATTCTATTTATATTTAAAATAAAATTAATAATAATTTTAATTTTAATTAATTTGATTGTTATGACGGTCACTCGTTTATTTTTCTAATTTGATAGTTTTGTGAAATAAATTAATATGTGATCATTTCCTATCGAATAAAATAAATTAATATTTTTAATTTGATATTTTTGTAAAATAAATAAATTATTTGTAAAATAACTCTAAATTTTGATCACTTCCTATCAATTTTTTATTTTATTTTTATTTACATGAAGATATATGTAGTGATGGTTGTGGAATGAAGAATGGTTACTTTTTACATAATACACAATATCGTAGAAAAGAAAGCAGAGTATTAGCAAGAAAAAGGGATCTAAGGTTAGGTCCCTAGTTGCCCTTTTTTTCAATTTTAAATATTATGTATTTTTATCTTTATATTCAAAACAGATAGTTTGATAAAATGCATTATTTTTATATTTCTTTCTTTTAATTATTATATTACTTTAAATAATATTTATTGTGAATAGAATTGTCAATAAAGTTGTAAAATTCAAAGTTTTTAATTAAAAATCTCATATTAAATTTTTAAAATAGGGCTTTTATTAAATATTATTTCTTATTTAATTACTTTTTGTGGAATTAAGTGCGAGAATTATAAATTTAATATTTTGTTAATTGAGATAATATTTTTAAAATTTAATTTTTTTAAAAAAGTATTACAAAAATTTCTAAAAAAATATAAATAATTTTTTCTCGAAAAATTGTGAACAAAATCAAAAAAATTATTTTTTTTGAAAAATCAAATTCTCGGATAAAAAAATGGTACATATTTATTGAAAAATTTTGAAAAAAAAATTATTTCTCAAAATAAAAGGAAAAAAAGACGTACTCACATATTTCCTTTAAACCAGTAAAATTTTAAGTTCTTTTTTATTTTATGGTCTTTTAAACTAATTGTTTTTTAACTCTCTTAACATGAGTTAGGACAATAATTATTGGATTTATAAAATTAACATCTATAATTATGAGACGAAGATGTTATTAATTTACTTAACTAAAACATTTAGTTAAGTAAAATGACAGAAAACATATCAAAGGAGAAGCAAACAATTAGGGTGTTGGCACTTGTGCACATGCTCTTGTCACATTATGATCCATGAAATCCCAAAGCATGCGCAAGGACCCTCCACCCGCCGAAGCTAAAGGACCCACTCCATCAATTTCTATTATAGGATCAACCATACACCAAAGCTGGACTCAAATTTTATGACACGTCTAGTAAGATCCCCCTTTAGGTGGAACAGAAAATTGGAAATTGAGTTTAATTTAAGCCTTCCACCTAAAGCATTAGTACCACAAATATGTTAATTGTTGATTTTGTTTCGTGTCAAAGTAATATTCATCATTAGCAAACTCCAAACCTACAATTATTTTGAAACAAGTTCGTCTTGCGGGTAGTGAAATGATACTACTTTAAAAAATCTTCCAATTCTTAGATAAATAAATTAACTATAATAATTCGAAATTCAGATATAAAATAAATAAGATTTGACAACATGTTATTAGTCTTTTGAACTTAATCATTTGATTAAAAGATATTATATATATATATATTGATTACCAAGATCAACTTAATTATCATAGTAATCAATTTTTTTTACCACACCGGTAATTAGAGTTTGTTGGTTAAATACGCTACCTAAAATTGAATGTGGACATCTCAACTAGTATTTGAACTACTTTGAGTAAACAAAATGATCACTCTATTGTACCTTATCTACACTCAAGTTAACCGCTAGCTAGCAGTTAGTCTTAATACAATGTTATTTTGAAGGGATATAGTCGATAAAATGAATAAGTGGAATTAATTGAAAAAGATGTTTGGGTGAACGAGTAAAGAATGACATGATGCATGTAGGGTGTATATACAACAAAAGTTCAACAAAAATGAGATATTGAAAAAAGCATGATAATAGAAGAGTAAAGAAACGTCTCAGTCGAAACCTCGCAAACCTTATCTACTTATCCTCTTTTGTTTTTTGCAACAAGCATATTACATTTACAGCTGCCGGTTTTGAAGGGTAACGTTGTACGCGCGCGTATGTCATAAATCATGAATAGATTATAGAGGAGGGGACCATCCCCTTTCTTGTGAATTTGTTTTAATCTTTTACACTTTTCTCGTACAAATGGGGTGGACATTGGGATTATAAATCAATTACGGGAATACAGCTGCGTAATTTGAATTTAAATTTGGATCAACCTAAGTTTTTTTTTTTTTTTTTAATCTATGACCTAAGGTAGAGGTGGGTAATATGTGAGATCGATTATCGATATGGATAATATACCGTCTATTTTACGTCAATTTTAAATTAGACTAGATATTTTTTAAATAGATAAAATCAAAGTTTTAAAAAGAAAATTATTTAATTAAAAATATATGTTATATGCCACATTTTATGATGTTCCATCTATCTATTAAGTTGGTCTGTTTAAATAAATATAAATAATATTTTTATTATTAATATAATTATTGTATTAAATTTTGATATTTTTATTTGACACTGAACTTTTATTAATTTAAGTGTATTCACCTTCTTTTGTTTTTTTATATAAAATTGAAGTAGAATATCATATAAAGTCAAATTATTTAAAATATCATATTAAATGATAAAATAGAATTTAATTTCATTGACATATTAATTCGTAAATTTATTTAAAGACTGGTTACTTATTCAAATATGTTAAAATTAAATAGATTTTTAAGTATAATAACAAGTCATATCAGATTTTGATCAAGGCTAGTCTCAAGACCAAAAAGTAAGTTTGCAACATACCACATGTCAGATTTAAGTCTTGAATTTTTTTAAAGATCAAACTTATACCTTGCAACGCCTAACTCAGTCTAAATTATTCGCACCCCCAAACATAGATATATGATATTGGTACAAATATGTTACATTAAAAAAAAAAAACTAAGGTATATGTCAGTCAATTAATAACATGACTTTTTTTATATCATGTAACTTTTTTTAATGATTAATGTTAGTCGTTAATCGTTAATTATTTTATTAAAAAGGAAGTTCAACTTATGACTTCTTTACCACTTATATTCTTATGTACATCTCCCAACCCACTAAATCACCTTATGATTTCTTATATCATATAATTAAGAGAGTTAAATTATTTAAATAATAATACTATATCACAATAGTTTTTTCTTTATTACAATAATTAATAAACTCAAATACTATTATATATTAATATATAAGAAAATCACCAATTTCAATCACAATGCAATTATGAGAAGAAAAATAATATTGTCGAGTATTAGTCTAAATTTACCATTTTAAAAGTACTCATACTTCAAAGATGTTCACTTATTTTTTTCAATAGGGTTTTTACCTATACAAATTGTGGGGGTCATGCCAAAATTCTCTTATTGAATCCCTTAGTATTTAACACAATTCATTCTATAAAATGAGGTAACACATGTCAATACTCACTCAAATTCTGTCTAGAGTTTTCTGGTGTTTACAAATAACATATCTTTTTAAAGAAGAGATCTATTTTCATAATAGTATCGCCACTACTTCAGTCGCCACTTCAAATTCACTTCAGATCATTATATATATATATATATATAGTCAGATTTAATTGTTTTATTTGAGTTTATCTATTGAGATAAACATATGAAAATTATTTAAAAAAATTTATAAAATTAATTTATGACATATTTATAAATTATTTTTAATTTATTTCTATTAGATTATTAAGATAATATATGAAAACAACTTATAAAAAAATTATGTTATATTTTATTATTGAAATAGTTTAATTTTTTTTTATTCAAATTGACCTATGTATAGGTCTTATTGTACGGTACTCGTTTAATAGAAAGTGATGGTGGAATTTCCTTGTGTAGGAGTAGCAAGTTGATCTATTTATTTACGCCCTATCAAAATAAAAGTCCATCCACTGCACAATAAAATATTTTATAGATTAGATATAATTCATCCAATACTTTTTAAAACACTAATAGATAATTTTTTTTAAATGAAATCAAATAGAGGACTTTTATTTTTTATGTATGTTAAAAAATAATATTTTTTATTTATTAAAAATAAACTGGCTAAGTTACATACGCGGTCCCTTAATTTAATTTCAGGTAACGTTTTATTCTTTTATTTTATTTTTTTTTTCTGAGTTGATCCTTTAATTTAATTTTAAGTTATAATTTGATATTTTATATTTTAAAATTTCAACAATGTTGTCCCTTTTTTTATAAAAATTTTAAAAATTTATCAAAATTTTCAAACAAAACCCATAAAATTCATTATCATCTTCAATAAAATACAAATTTAATCAAATTTATATCTTAAATCTTGAAATAAACTCATATTTTCATTCTTTATTTGATGTTGTTGGAGATGAAAATATGAATGTATTTTAATATTTGAGTTATGGATTTGATAAAATCTACATTATATTGAAGATGATTATTAATTTTATGGGTTTTGATTGAAAATTTTGATGATTTTTTTAAATTTTTATATAAAAAACGATAACATTATTGAAATTTAAAAATATAAAATATAATTTAACCAAATAAAATACTATAAAATAACTAGCCACATTCGACTGCCTACTAACCTCCACCGGTCGCAACCCAACCACTACGACTGTTGATTAACCACAACCTTCTATTGACCAACCATAATCGATCGCCAACAATTGTTATATGCAAATCAACTATATCAATCAACCACTTTTGCATTTGGTTAATCACCTTATAACATTTTTAATTATTTTAAAAGAAATTGTTAATTTTAAATAACAATAGTAATAATAATAATAAATTGCTTTTAAAACAATAAAAAAAATTTAAATAATAAATTTTTTATTTACTTTTACAAATAACATATGTTATAATTATTGTTCACATATAATTTATTAGATGAATTAGATTGAAATCCGCCTATTTATAATACAACCATGGATGAATTGTATGATTTTAATTGATTTAGCATGAATTTTCCCTTCTACTGTACGTGCCCATAAAAGTGGTATGAAGTATTTTGATGTAATGGAATACATAAATCTGATTAATATTTAATTTATTTTACTTTGAAAGTACACATATTTTTTAGATTGTGCTTTAAGTTTATTGGATTTGATTAGATTGAATATATTTAATTAAGTTTTAGTAGATCTTAATAGATTAACCTCCAAATTCAAATTCATCCATGGGAGGTTTTTGGTTTTCATTGATGTTGCTGGCTTGAATTGCAAGTTACGGTATAAACTAGGAAAATGGCATCACTGACTACTTCAATTTGGTCAATTAATTAACTGATTGACTTGTAGACTTGAGAGGCCCTTCCGTACCTCAAGGGCCATTTCTTCCTTAGTTGTCATATATACACGTTTAATTTTAGAATTTGCTCCAAAATCTTCACAAGGTAGACTGTGGCTTCTGACTTTTATTGTTTATTTTTTCTTTTTAATGTATTTTACTTAATAGTTAGCAATAGTTCAAGCATTAGCACTATAAAAAAATCCATATTATTATTATAAAAAAAAAACTGGAGTATTTCAATTATATTAGTTTTTAGAAAAAAAATATATAATACAATATTTTAAAATTAAATCAATGTACTAATTTTTTTATTCAGAATGCGTATTATTTTAAATTTTTTTCTTTATTTAATATATTGTATCATGAGAATGCGATATTCCAAAAAATTTCGAGTCGTAATCCCATGCTACAACTTTCTGAAAGACGAGCAAATAAAAAGATATTTTAAAATATTAATTTTCAAAATAGATACTACAAAGACATGACACTTTCTTAATTGAATAAACACATTCCGTTTTTGACTGTTTCGTGTTATCAGGTTGAATAATTAAAAATCTCATATTAAAATTGAGTTAAAAATAAAAAAGAAGTTGTATGTTATATCATCGATTTGATTTCAAAACTAGTATTTTTTGACTGGTCAAACCTTATACACCCAATATTAGTTACACGTCATTTTTAATTGTCGTGTTTCACTTTTTTCCACTTGTCTTTTTTATAAAAGAAAAAAATCCAACTTGATACATGAACCAAATGCCCAGAAATATTTTTAAAAAATATGTAAATTTAAATTAAACAATGTTTAAAGTTTTTAAAAATAAATATAAAATAATTTCCTAAATTAAAACTATCAATTATTTACTTTCAAAAATATTCTCATATAAAACATGTTGACTGAAAAATATGTAATTAAACATCTTTAATTATTTTAATACCAAATATTAAATAATTTCTATATAAATATTATCATTACATATGTATATATATATATATCTAAAAAAGTATATTTATTATTTTTACTTAGTCAAAAAATATTTATTATTTTAATTGCCCTTTTCTTGTATAAAAATTTATTTTTGGTAGAAATATAAAAAATTATTTTATTCCTTTACCATGTGAATTTAATTAATTTATTGCTTTCGCCCCATTTTAATGTTTTACTCTCCTTTAAGGTTCCTTCATTTTTTAATCCCGTGTCCGTTCCACATATGCCTAGTCATCGTCTCATCACTTCATCCCATTCCATCCAAATTCTAACGTAGTAACGGGATTACTTGTTGTATCCAACATCATGATGACTCATTATCCCGTTAAAATACAATCTGCATTTTCTTTCCAATGAACTTTATCCTGTTATTCCACACACGCTCCTTCCACTTATCATGTCCACGCACTCACTACCCCCACTTGACTCCAAATATATTCCTGCAAATCAAACACCAAAATTAAATATTAAGCATAAAGGCCACCAAAAATAAAATAGCTCAACGAATCAATAATCTATAATAACAGGTATTATGAAAATAATTCTTCTGTAAAAAAATATAAAAACAGAAACGACACATTACGGTTACGGACGCACTATAATACGTAAATCCATTTTGCAAACAAGTGAAGAAAAATACCACTGTAAAAAAAGGAATACTACAAAAATTACCGATAACACACGAAAATCACAAGCACACGAACACGACGAACGTACAGAACGAAAAGTTTACAACAAACGTTACGTAGAAGAAAAAAAAAAGAAGTGCTGTAGAACTGAAAATAGAACAACGCAGTTAAAGATTCAATTCAACATCATAAAAAAAAACATTGACTGCAATTGAATTTTGGAATTAAAGTGAGAATTAATTAATTATATTTTTATCAAAATTGTTTTTCATGAAATTAAGTCCAGAAGCTCCAAGAACTACCATCAACGGCAGCCACGGATAGATATATATTTATATACACACTAGTTCTATATGTACACAAACAACATGGAGAGACGAAGCACATAATCAATCCTTGCTTAATTTTCCAAATAGTTCGCTCAGCCGTTAGATCTGATAATCAGAATCTAATTCGGCGGGATCTGGCGCCACCTTCAGCGGTGGCCTGAAACCGTATCGTGGTATCAATAAACCTGTTTAAAGCTTCTTCAAGAATCTTCTTCGGCTTTAGACATAACGGAAAGTCTACTAGGTCTTGGACGAAAATCACCTCTCCTTCTCTGCTGATGCGAAGAAGGTCGAATCAACGCTGCGAGAGCTCTCTTCACGAGATCCCCTTCCACGCCGCGAATTCTCACTAACGAATTCGTCATCGCCGATCTACGCGCGTTGAGTCTGTTCTGCGAATACGGCGTCGTAGAAGCGCGTGAGCCGAATCCTTTATGAAGACTACAACGAAACGAACCAGGATGCGTCGTAGGCGAACACATGCAAGTTCGTTTCTGCTGACTACTACTCTGTTTCTTTCCACCGGTTCGCGGTGTTACAGAAATAGACCGGTTCGGTGAAATTGAACGGTCTATTGAAAACCGAACCGACGAAGCCGATACAGACGGTGAGGATCCGTAAAGACTGACACGTGTTGGTGAGGTAGAGGCTCGGAAGAAGTTTGTAGGACGTGATGCGAAACTTGAAGATGAAGAAGCGAAAGCGGAGGAAGAATAGTGTGAAGGTGATTGTTGAGAATTGTAGAGTTTAGGGGAAGGTGAAAGAGATCGAAGTGCACTAGTTCTTGATTTTCTAGAAGATGTAGCCATTTTTTTTTTCTTTGGAGAAGAAGAACAATAAGAAGAAAAAAAGAAGAATGTTTTTTCTTTTCTTTATCTTTTTCCTAAAAACCGGGTTCGGCTCTCTAGTTTGGCAAACCTAGCTTTACTCGAGCAATGTATATATAGGATTTTGGGAAGATTGAAGTGTGTGTGGGTGAGAACTGTGGGGTCAGATTCGTGATATTTTCTACTTGGTGCATTTACTTTCTGGAATTCTATTATGCCCCTATATTCTTCTATGGGTCCCAACAAAAACTATGGGTCATATTAATTTTTAGTACAAGAAATATTAATTTTAATTAATAGAAAATAATTTGTTGAAAAGTATGTATTACCGAGTATATTATTTATTAAGAATTTCAAACGATTAAAAGAAATAATTATTTTATTATATAATCTTTATTAATTATCAATTAATTTCTTACTATTGTAAATATAAAATATATTTATCATTTTATAATTAGGGTACATTTATTTTAAGACGTAGAAATAATTTATACAAGTTACTTTATGATAAAAAATCTTTTAATTTAATGGGTTAGTGAAATTTTGTTTTCAGTTTTCTTAATGTAAACATGGTTAGTTTAGATGCACGACGAAGGATCTTTTTCATGTAATTTTGTTAGTTAATTTGCTTTTAAAAAATATGAGAGTAATTAGGTGTATATGCCGTGAAAGGTAAATATACATGTATTAATTTCAAGTTCAATGTGCAATTAAAGAATGGAAAGGGGTGAAGAATTTGATTAATAATTATTTTATGTTTCAATGTAAATATTCTAGAGCAGTTAAGATCATTAAGTCAATATTATTAAGTCAATATGATAAGAATAAGTTGATTGGGAATTAATTATTATTCTTTTCTTCAGAATAAGAATTACTAACAATTTGGAATTTTGTAATAATTATATGAAAAATAAAAGCCATTAATATGAATATTTTCTTTTATAAAATCACTCCGGTGCTATGCTTTTAAGTAAGTTTCAAAAACATCTCTATAAATATCTACTAAATAATAACTCCATTAAAATCTATTCTATATACGCATCATAAAAATTTCCACGGTCAATACATAAAAGTTAATTTTACTAAATAATAAATCAATTAAAAAAATATAATATTAAGAACTCCATAAAATTAATTTTACAAAATAATAACTCCATTAAAAATAATAAA
This sequence comes from Cicer bijugum, assembly GCA_037974875.1. Lineage (NCBI taxonomy): Eukaryota > Viridiplantae > Streptophyta > Magnoliopsida > Fabales > Fabaceae > Cicer > Cicer bijugum. The sequence continues at coordinate 387,977 of JBBPBT010000347.1, read as the reverse complement.
AATTTAATACTGGCAAGGATGTAACTGCAAAAGTAAAACTTTGGTGGTATATAAACAAATTGAATATTGGATACTATTTTAATTCTTGAATGGAAACTTTTTTGTGATCATATATTTAAAAAAAAAAAATTATTATCGAATCATAAAAATAACCGATAAAAGATTTGTTTAACCAAAGATGAAATGGAGTTGGGTTAGGTAACCTAAAAGGAGGTCGTTGAGCCCTCAGAATTGTGATCCAACGGCTTTCAGTTTCACAAAGCTGTGTGCTGCCCATAGTGTACAAAACGACAAACAATATACAACCGTTTTAAATCCACTTAGTTTTGCGCCAAAGCCGGAAAGATTCTTACCCTGCCACGATGTTACATAGGTCCAAAATATCAATTCAATTCTACGATACTTTTAAATTCAACTGGATAATTAAACCATTAAAATTGGATAATAAAATAAATTAGTGGAATTTGTATTGAAAAATTATTATTTTTAAATAAATGAGTTGAAGTTTAAGCTATATATATAATATGATTCACCTGGTTTGATTAATAAGATGGTTGGATAATATTTGTTTTCTATAAACTAAAAGTAGTTTAAAGTAAAGAAGAAAAAAAATTCAAGGGAAACATAAATCTAACTTTGATGGAAAATAAAATAACACTATTAAAAAAAATATGAGTTGTAACATTGAATTCAATATTATAAACAGTGGTGTGCTTTAAGGTTTTCAATTTTTTTTTCTTTTATAGATTTTACAATAACATTAGAGTTCAAAGTAATTATGAGAATTTTTTTTGATAAAAGAATAATTATGATCTCTTATTTGAATAATTTTTGAACAATGTTTGTTCTAAAAAATAGAGGCGGTAACTACAAATTTTTCAATGCTAAATAAATGTTTATTTGTGAAAAATGAGAAGTAATTAAGAGTGATTAGAAATGTGTATCTTTTTTAGGTTTAATGATCTATCTTTAAAAGATAGACATAAATGTTTGATGAGGACAAAAGTCATGAATGTCATTGATTTTATGCTACAATTTTTTATGTTGTCATTTCTCAACCATTAGAGATAAGGTTGGTTACCTTCCTCGAAAGTTTTTAAAATGTGAAGTGATTGTTTAATAAATTTAAATACCGGTTGAGCCGAATTGAACGCGTCCAAAACAATCTATATATTTCAAATCTTTAATTTCATCATCTAGTTATTTTTAATTATAAACATTTAATCTTTGGGTTTTTATATTTTGACTCTTTAATAGATATTGCCGTGAACAAATCACCATTAATTAGTTGTTCACATAAATAGCTAGGTACAATTCATATATAGATAGTAAAAATCAAACTCTATTACACTATTTCAATAACAATTATGATATTTAGACATTCATGATTTATCTACATTCATTCAATATTTTATTTCATTCTGTCTCTTTTTCTTTCCAATACCAAAATATCATCTCATTATCTATTTTTCTGTTTTCTCTTAAAGTGTTAAATGGATGTATGAGTGTCTACCAATGATTTTTCTTTCAACAATGCAACCTCATCAAAATTGTACATGCTTTAGTTTAAGGATAACAAAGTATCGGGGAAAATATATATCCTTAAACTTTGATTTTCTCATGAAAAATTTATCTATAACCCGAAGTTCATAGTCATCCGAAATGCATGGCGCTTGAAAAATGGATCCTTAGAATTATGAAATGAAATACCAAAAAAATTTAAAACAAAAGTTTAATTTTATTTTTGTTGCAAAAAGTATGAAACATCAAGTTATTAGGACCCTCGATGGGCAAAAGCAAAGCTCCTCCACTAAAAAAAGTTTTGACAAATTAAGTCGACACATGGGTCTTGGCCTCTTATTTAATGTATTAGTTGCAAGTACACTTCACAAATTGGTGAATAAAATGTTGGAGTACGTCGGTTAAGGGAAGAAAAGATTGTCCATAATATGACACCGAAAGTTTTTATGCTCTCCATTCTTTTCTTTTGGAAGATTCTCAAAGAAAAAAGAAAAAGAGACTACAAAACAAGAACGACACGTAGTGTCCACGGCAGTGTGATTGTTGTGAATATCAAAATGAGTAGCTAATTACTCACTCCGTTTCAAATTATATATCTTTATAACAGATTTGTTTGTCCTATCTTATATATCATTTTATAATAATAATAAATCATAGATACTTTTATGTTTAAATAGTGTTATCGATATATAAAAATTAAAATAAAAATAAGATATAAATATAATATTTTAATATTTTATGAAAAATAAAATATGACTTCTACTATATTTATATTTTATACCTTATTATATTTGTGTTTTATAATATTATTCATTTTTTAATTCTGGTATTTACTATTTAATATTCTATTTTTTCTTATTATTTTAGTTTATATTTTTTTTAAATTATTAGTGGAGAGTACTTTAATAAAGTAATTTATAATTTTTTTTCATATAATATTAACTGTATTTCTTAATTTATATGAAATTAGCAAACTTTGAAAAAGATGTGTAGCTAAAACTGACAATTAAAACCAAATATCCGTCTGGATGACTATAGGTATAGTAGGTATAAAAAAAATAAAAAAATTAATAGAACCACTAAATTGAACTGATCTGCATTAAAAATGGATACAGTGGAAAGTTCACAAGTTGAGTGATCAGTCTTTTAGTTCGTAAATTATCTATTATAGTATTTTTTTTTTTTTTTGTGTGGTTTGATTTGGTGTGATCTAACGATTTAGTACACTTTTTCATATTTTAAATAATTTTATTGTGCATGTCGATTCAATTTGGATTTTTTTTTACATTCGTAATAGTAATATAAGTTTATGATTACTATTTGGAACCGTTCATTTCGAAATGAATCAATTAATTTGATTCAAAAAAGTGCAATTTAATATTGTTAATTTGGGAACGTCACACTTGGACGCCGAATTTTTGTAAATTAGTTTGATTTGGTTGCACAAATAATTCTCTTTAAGAATTTGAACTCATACGAATTTCCGAATCTTTTATTAAGTGTTATGATAGTTCAATTCAGTTCGATTTTCTTTACTATTTGAACTATAAACAGTCCTAGCTGTAGCTACCTAGTGATTAACCAATTAAAGTAGTTTATACATTTTTTATATAATAATTAAAGTATAAACTTAGATTTGTATTTTTTGTGCGTGACACATTCGTCGAGCAAATCCTTATAAAATTGTAGACTCCAACCATATAAACGTGGTTAACATTAATATTATTTTGGGTTATATTAAAATATATTTGTACAGTATTTTCCACCATCAATTTAAAAGAACGGATTATTATTGATTTTTAAAAGAATTGAAACATTTAGTACAAAGGCTAGCTGCCCCTTAATATATTTAGATTGTTGGAATTTATTTGTAAACACACCATGATACAAATAAAATGGCACATATTCAAGGCATTGTAACAAATGTGAAAATAATGTCTTAAAGGTTAATAAGTATCAAAGGAGACATGTTAAACAATAAAATGTAAAAATAATATTTTAAAAATTATATATTAAACTCCTTAAAAGTTTAAAACCTATCATACTTAATATATACAAAATTTATTTTTTATTATTTTTTATCTTAAAAAAATAATAAATTATAATAATAACGACATTTAACAGTTAAATTAAGATTTAATGATTTTTTTTTTAATTCTTTAACATGTATTATTTGGATACTGGTTGAGAAGACCGTGACATCACTCATTTCCCGCATCAACTTAATTGCTTTGAATCTAATTTGTCCCAAACATCCAACAACTCTATAACCATGGCACTTCTACACTTATTTTCTAATCTCGTGAAATCCAATTTCCATTCAATTCTTACTCATATTGACGTTTCTGAATATCTTGTTGGAACTTAAGTGTAAATGATGAAAATATACAGTCCCATATTGAAAAGTTTTATACATTGATTATCTTTTAATTCTATAAATACTATAGTCACCCAATAATAATTTACACATATAATATAACTAACTTTTACTATTATATAAGTAGTGTCAAAAGTACTCCTTCAAAGTTGAATGTAATTCTTATTTTTTGTCTTTTCTCTCTCTTTTGCTTGACTCACATTTGAGCAACTTTTCTCATTTCTTTCTATCACTTTGTGTCATAATTCTTTCAATTTATGAGTGGTTTTAATATCATACTTCTAGAGTAACCAATATAGTGGTATTGATAGTGTAATTCTATGACAATTTTCTATAATGTAATAGAATATTAATACACTTTGTAACTAAGATGTTTTATATTGGAGTCGTTGTAGTGGTTGATATTTTTCTTGCATAATTTTGAATAATGTCGCGAAACGTCTTAAAAATAGCAACATAATATATGACTCAATCTAATAATATTTTCGGTGACTGAAAATAATTTTTAAAATGATTTTTCAAAACTAAAAAAATAATAATTTTAAAACATTTTATTATGACCTTTCTACCGAAGAAATTATATGACATTATAGTAATTTGATAAACAAATGAACAAATAGAAAATAATTTATACATCCATTATGCCAAATATGTGAAAATCGAATGAAGCCAATTGGACGATCGGTTGATGAGGGAACCGTATCCAAGATAACTTTTGTAAAACAATATCTATATGTTCAGAACTATGAATATTCAAAAGTCAAAACTACGTCTACATCCCCTCTCATTTGCACTTTTTCCCTCGTAAAACCATCCACGAGAGGCGAGGCACACACTTTAAGCCTTAAACCTCCCAATTTAGACTTGTATTCGTATTGTTAATTTACGTTACATTTTTTTAGGAAATATGATAATTTTAAGGAATTAACTTTTTTTAGCCTCTCACTTTTAACTAAATTTGTTAACTGAGTTTGATTTTAATAATTATTGGCTTAGGATGAGATATGAATTGTCTTATAGCATTGCAAGATTTTTTTTTATCTATTTATAAAAAACAAATTGGACAGAAATGAAATAATTTGATTTATTTTAATTTTAGTAGTCAAAGTACTTTTGTTAAGGTGTCATAATTGTTGGGAGTGTTTTTATTAGGTAGCTAATACTTCTTATTTATTAGGAAGTCATAGTGGGATTGACCTAGTTTTTCTATGATCTAGGAGGTTAGTGGAGTGATTTGTTTTATTTTTATATTTACAATTCATTTATTAGGAAGTGATAGTGGGATTGACCTAGTTTGTGGAAGGTACAAAAAATGTGAGGATGAACAGCATGTCTAATATATCAAAGTGAAAAGTATAAACTATTCCGACTAAGGAGCTCTCCACGCTATACGAGATCAATTTTTTTAATTTCAATACGAGTTATAGACTTCCAATTTAAGATGACTTTTGTTCCACACGAAACTATTTCGCCACTCGGTCCGCAGAAAATAGTTTAATAATTTTTAAATGTTTTTTACTTTAATTAAGATTTTTTTCTCTTAAAATTTTTTTAATATAGAAGATATCAAAACATGTTTTCAAAAAAAATATTTTAAATTATTTTTTTCTTCAAAAACTTTTGTAAAATATTTTCAATTTTTTCCGAAAAATAATCGAAACTTTTTTCTTAAAAATATTGATTTTTTTATTTCTAAAAATAATGAAACTTTTTAATCAGAAATTTTTTTACATATATTTTTATTGAAAAAAATTAATATTTTATTTTTCAAAATCTATTTTAATTTAACGTTATTTCAAAATATTAAATTGATTTTTATTTATATATTAGTTTCAAACTAATTCAAAACTGTACTGAATTAATTGAAATGTAATTTTTAAAAATTCAATCAAATTATTAATGTAATTTAATTCGAGTTTTAATCTTTAAACATCTCTACTTGTAACATTAAAAAGTTGTCAAATTAGTGATATTTACGTGTGGATCCATTTCTAAATTGAGGAGCTGCACAATCAGTTGTGGACTTTATTGGGTAATATATATAATCTTTTTTACTTGTGTAGGTATAAAATTCAACGGTGAGAAGCATAGGCAAATGGGTAAGATTTGAAATAAAGAGAGTTAATGAATGTTTATCCTAATCAATGTAGCTTGAAGTAGCGTGATGTGAACGATTAGCTGAATAATCAGTTATGTTAACATATACGGCACGCATTGCTGCAAATTGGTGTGCATCTCCTAATTAATCCTTCTTGTTCTAATCTATTTGAGGTTTTGTTTAAGACTTTAGAGGGGAAGAGGTGATGATTTTGGGAATAAATGAAGGGTGAGGTTAACAACTGTTTTAAAGAGGGCATTTATTAAGTAATTAAAAAGGAAAATAAAAGATAAGTTTTGAGTTAAAAATTTACTTTTCACAATTTTAAACATTAAATTTCATAACTTTTAATTTTTTTTATATTTAGATTTTTTATAAATACCTACTTGTTAACTTTTTTCAAAAATAAAATATTATTAATATTCTCATTCATTCATTCTCCTTCAAAAATTTGCTTTAAAATTTAAGCAAATACTAACAAATATCTTAAAATCATTTGTTGGTGCTTCCAATATATATAAAATTATACTATTAAAAATATTTAAGAATTTGTAAATTTAACTTTTTAAAAATTTAATTTTTGTTTTTTTTTTAATAGAAAATTTCTTCTTTTACCTTCTTAACAAATGCTTTTAAGCTACTTATTAACTAGACATTAAAATTTATATTGAATTTTATCAAATTTAATGTGGAACTCATATAATTAAGTGTCTTTCATTCAAAATTTAATCAATAAAGGAGAATATGTGAGAAATAGTAAATTAGTGTGTTGTTAGTAGTTATCACTCTCGATTGTTAATTTACTTTTCACCTCTGGAATTGAATTTGCCGGATGGGATGAATCATGAACGAAGAAACAATCTTATGTATACTCTCTTTCTTACTAAGTTAATTTTTTTTATTTAATCTAAAATATAACTTGTTGATTTATTTTTTTATTTATAAATAGAAATAGATAGAACACTGTTATAAAAAATTTATTTTTAATATTGTCAAAATTACATTGTTGTACAATTCAATCATACAAAAAGTTAAGTAAAAAAAATCATACAAATAGTTGTTATTGTTATTTTTACTAAAAGTTATTAAACCTTTGATAATCATTTAAATTTGTTGAACAATATCAATAATTTTTAAGTTTAATTTATATATATTATTATTGTAGATGATATTTTTACGATTTGCCTATTATAACTATTAAATCATTAATAATATTTAATTTTTACTATAATGACTTAT
>JBBPBT010000347.1:325114-339559 GCA_037974875.1 Cicer bijugum | reverse complement strand
TTAACTAATTATATTCGAAAACATTTTTCAAATATTTACATAAAATTTTAGTCAATCTATATAATTTAAAATTTATATTTATGTATTTTTATGAATTATTTTAATTATATATATATTGTTAATTTTTAAAAAATTATTTTTTTTTAAATTTATTTTAAAGAAGTCGTCGTTTGCAAAGACTAATTGTAAGTGAATTAAAAAATTAAATATTTTGATATATAATTTTTTAAAAGAAATATTTTAGTAATTTTTTTTGAAAAAAGGATATTGAAAATAAAAACCTTCATTATCAACATAAAGATTATTTTTTAACAAAACAATTTTTAAAAATAGTTTACAACAAATGTAACTAAAACATAAAATGAATTTTTTAACATCTCAAAGAATCAACCCAAAATGTTTTCCAATTATATACTTTTTGTGCTTCCAATTGAGATAAAATTGAGAAAAAAAAATAGACACGAAAGATTTCAAATTAAATTTATTTTTATTACTTTTTCTAAAATAGGAAAAAATATAAAAGGCGGCGGCGACGACCGACTCATTCCGTCGAAGAGCGAAGTCGAAGTAAAAGGTGGTAAATAATCCAGTGCAACAAGTTTAAAGTTAGAACTGCATGCACTCGCCTGTTTCAGAAGTGAAAACCCGTCCGCGTGCGCGAGTCTCAGCGGTGAAAGCTTTAACGCTGCAACACCCACTCCACCATTTCAATCCCTAATTCCTCTCTCCTTCACCCCACTCACTTCCACAGCGATTCTACTTCAAGGTAGATTCCTCATTCACCGTTTTCGCGCTTCCGTTCTTTCTTCGCTATTCGATTATCGCATTTTCTATTTCATTTTCGCGTTTATGTACAATCATCATATCATTTTTTTGCGGTTTTTCGTATCGTATTCGATTAATAACCGGATTGTTAATGCTTATTTATCATCGATGTTATTTTAACTAGGTTTTGATTATAAACTAATGTATTTTTTTTAGCAATTTTTGTAATCTCTCTACGAGAGAGTGAAATTAGGTTCGTGAATTCGTTTTGCTATTCACTGGCTTTGTATAAGTATTTTCTTTGCTTAATAATTAACGTTTGGATGATTTCCGCGTAGTTTAGGTTTTCAGATTATTTTGATTTCTGATCAACTTGTGGACAAAGGGAACATTTTTTAACAGTATTCATTCATAAAGTAGTTATTTTAAACCGTATTTTTTGGTGGCATATCTTGAGAGAAGCCGCAAACAGATTTTTACGCGGCACTTTACTTTATTCATTCTTCAATGGTGATACAATTACATTACAAATGCTATGTTTGTATTTTAACTATGTCTTGATTTATTGGGATAGGAGTGTGCTTCATGCCTTTCAATTGGCATGTGAGAAAGTGTAGCGAATAGCTTAGTTTTTTTTTTTGGATTTGTTCTTAGTTTCAATACTTTCAGTTGTAGGAATTAAGTCCGGTGTGATTTTAATTTCTTCATTGTACTGTGCATGCAATTGAGTGGACTTCATACTTTTGCTACCATGACATGCTACCATGTAATGAAAAGCTTCATTTTACTTCTCTGTTTTATGTATTGATTCTGAAATCAACATCTTCTGAATTTTGAATATCCACTTTTCTGGGTCAGGAGCCCTACAGGTTTTGCAATATAATCAATCTTAATCACAAATGGGCTGCTTGTGTGGTTGCTTTGCTGTTTGATCTGTCACTGCCTTACATTTTTCATGTCAGCTAAAATTCTTGGAGTTGGCTGTTTAAACATTTATAATTGCATCATATGATCGTTATCACATACTGCATCACTGATGATAATGTGATATTGATACAAAGAGAAACAGTTATTTATGGATGTGAGAGAGTTTGTGCTTATACACAAGGGAGGAGGGTATTAAAAAACATGAGTTCCTAATTTAAGGGACTGGATTCAAAGAGATGGGTAGGCCAAATTTTCTTGGGTAATGTTACTTAGAGTGAATATGATCCTATTTAACTCTTGTTCTCAAGTTTCAAGGTGTGCTTTAACTTCAGTTTATTGGGATTGATTGGGAATTTCAAACTGTCATGATGCCATCTACTATGGTGATAAGTTGGTGCAGGATCCGAAAGGTTAATCCCTTATAGGATGCGCTTGGGAAACATCAGTACCGACTCCTCCCTCTTATAAGCATGCTTTTTGGAGAGGTCATACTCTACACATCAAACAGTACGAGTGCCTTGTTTTCCTCACCCCACGTGTGGATGAGCTTGTCTTTGCAATCCAACCCGTCATGGTTGATGGAGGAATTTAAGTCTCATATTGATTGGGTGTGCAACACAACTCCCATCTATGGTACTCTTCCCTCTTACCAGATTGCTTGTAGGAGTGGGTTCTCCACTATGTCATAAGTTTGTAGGATAGAAGTGCCATCCATCTATATGTTGGATAGTTGGAGTTGTCTTTTAATTTGTAGGGTTTGATCATTGTGGAATTATGTGAACTTCCAAAGTTTCATATTTTCGTTCACATAATCCATTTTTCATTAATTGATCTTTACACGTCGAGAGGCTCTTATACTTCTATTCATAAGATGGGAATTTAGCAAGTAAGTTGTAGTGTTGTGTTAATGTGAACTTTTCCAAATGATCTTTCTTTTCATATTGTTTAATCAGTTTCATGTTATATGCTCCATAATCACCTCATGTCATTGAAGAAAAAGAAATACCAACAAACTACTTGTAGTTTCTGATGCTTTTCTCATTTTATAGTGTATTGTGTGGTCTGTGGAGAATGGGAAGTAATGGCGTTGAAAAGATCCCTAGCAATAACAACATTGGAAGTTCAGAAACCACTATTGAGATAAAGATAAAAACATTGGATTCACAAACTTATACCCTCAAAGTGGATAAACAGGTCATTCTTTGACTGTGAAAATCTTTCTTTACCTTTTTTATTTTAAATTCTTGATTATAATATTTTTATTTCTGTGCATGCAATCTTGTTTCTTGCTCCTCTTTCAAGTAGAAACATCTAGTTAGAATATAAGGAAAATATCTCATAATATTTGGTTTGTGCTTTGGACTTTGGAGTAATTTAGAATATCTTAGGTTATCTCTTAGGATTGGTAGCCAAGCCCACCTAGTGGGATAAGACTTGGTTGTTGTTGTATCTCTTAGGATTGGTTTTCGTATTTCTCTGTATTTCACGTTTTTTCTTTCTTTATTTGGTTGGGATTATGAGTCTATTAATTATCATGATAAGTTCCTTATTGAGTAAGGATTTAGAGTCTAGTGTCTAGTATTAATATTAATGTAAATCAGGCCTAGTCTTGTTGAAATCTCAATTTCTCTTCCCACCTTTGTTATCTAAAACCTTATAAATTCAGCATGGTATTACCACACCAGTGGTATAATCTTGTGACTTTCCCCTCAGACATTTTTTTCAACTTCCCTGAAATCAAGAACTCTGCTGGTGGCATGTTATTGTCTTCATGGTTCTTCTCTTCTTGTTGATCATAGTGAGTATTTGAGTTGTTATCTCATGGGTTTGCTGCTATAAATTACAGCAGACTATATTAGTCTGAATTAGTGAATATTTTGTCTTGGTCAGTTATTTAGATTAGGAACTCATGTTTATAGCTTAGTAAGAGGTGTGCCACATCAGTTCTGGCAGTTGTAACTGCCTAAGAGTCTGGTAGCTTGCAGAGCAACTTTGTTGGCTCTGGGTGTATGTTTAACCCCATCTGTGTGCAGGATAAGCACAAAATAAATTCTGTAATATGCTGTAAATCAAATCAACAGAAATAGATTCAAAGTAATATATGACATTTCAAATTAGTTTTCTCTCATTTTCTATCTATTAACAACCATGCACACTTTTTGGCAACCCTTTCTCTCTTGTTCTCTCCTTGTTGGTGGGTTTTTTCTGTTTACCGTTTTCACAACCTGTCTCAAAAGCCTTGGATTGTGTCATCTAGCGGTTGGGTCATCTTGCTGGTCAAGGCAAACAATGATAGCTTAGTAGACTGCACTTTTATTAGTTTTTGCAACACCCTTGTTGAAATTGGTCAGCTAGGTCCCCTTAGATCACCAATATTTTACCCTTGTGAACAAAGGACATGCTGGAAGTTTTGCAGTTTGTGATAACCGACCTTTGTGTGGCCAGCTATGCTTCTTCTTGTATGGCATCTAGTCTTAGATAAAAAATTTAGAAATTGCCTATGAGGGAACGTTCTCTTGTTTGCCAGTCCAAATTTCTGGACACCCTTGAGTTTTTTCGTCTTCAAGAAACCATCTCTAGATTCAACTTCTTTACCACTTCGCCTCCTATAAATTGTGGTTTGCTCCACTTTGATTCTTTTCCTCTGAAGGCACCCAAACAACTTTATTATATGTGGTTGTGTTATTTCCTCTATTGAGAAGGGGTCTCCACAATGGTAATGGCCTTCTTCTCTCTGTTTACAAATTCTTGATATGGCAACTGCCTCTCCCCTTCCCCCAACCAATTGCAGCTAGGCCACGCTTTGTTTCTCCTTAGAATTGACATATGCCTACTCTAGGGTTTTCCCCTGGCTATTATGCTTCACTATTTTCGTCATGTTAGTAAAGTGTGTGATGTTGCTCGTTGAAGGCCCTTCATGGTGGTACATCCTTTAGATGACTTGAAAACTAGGACGAGTCCTTTGGATCTCAATTTGGTTGCCTAGTCACACCATGTGTGATCTTAATCTAGAGTTAGTTAAATGGCGCTCGAGCCCTTTTTCGACTTACCCACCCTCATTCTACACCTGATGTTCTGCTCACGTTCACCAAAAAAGAATCCTTAAAGCTGCTCTTCTGGAATACTTTTAGCTTGTGCAGCCAAAACCTAGAGACCTTGCACATATTCCTCCACACTATCTGTATTCCTTATTGTGGCTAGTTTTTCGAACACATCGCCTCCAGTTCTTAGTGGCATTATAAATGTCTCCTCATTCTTGGGACCGATATACTACGACCCGCTCCATGCTGATGAAAGCAAGCTGCAATCTTTCTGCTTGTGTGGTTTGTTGCAATTCAAAAAACTTTTCAGCTCTATCCTTCCATTGAAATCAACTGCTTCACAGCCTGGTAATTCAACTCTCTCGGCCCATAATCACCTTCCACTGTCACCTTTGAAGACTCTCCTATCTTATCATCCACTTTTCTTTCACATATGTTGCTGAAGAGGTTTGATTAGCCTCTCCTCCTTCCTCATTCTTGTCCACAACCATTTTTTTCATCTATAATGAAGGAAGGTGCTTGATGATACCTCGTGTTGTGTCAACGTCTTCATGAATGTTAGAAAGCTGCATAGTGCTTTGCGACCAGCTTCTTGATGAAATCCATTGAGGTTTCCATTTCCAATGCTGGTACAGATTTCTCCAGTACTTGAATGTGTGTCCCCATCTTTAAACTATTGCCGGTGGCATCTCGGGATCCATCAGGTTGGGCTCCTCCTTGTCTGTTACTTTAGAACATGTTTGGAGTTTTGACCTATCAATTTTTGTTTAAGAGTCTGCTTGTTTGTTCCTTTTTAAAGAAAAATGTGCTTTATGAAATAAGAAAAAATGATTTTTTTCGATTATAATTTTAATTGTTCATTTGAGAAACAAAAATTTAGTAGCTGTTTTAGTTTTGATGTTTTTACTTGGAAGCTAGGAATAATCTTCCTAACAACTATATCAAATGCATTTGTTTAAAGCTTATCCAATTTACCATAATTTATTTGATGCTCATAACTCCCCAAAACTAGTTAAAAGTATTTTGGTCATAGATGGCATCTTCCATTTACTTATCTGAACCGTTAATCCTGCCCCCAACAATTTCCCCTGTTCTGCAGATGCCAGTCCCTGCTCTGAAAGAACAGATTGCTTCTGTAACTGGAGTGTTATCCGAACAGCAGCGCTTAATTTGCCAAGGGAAAGTTCTAAAGGACGATCAACTCTTGTCTGCCTACCGTATCCTTTATCTTTCTATTTTGTGTTCAACAACTCTTTGAAGGAGGCTAATGTGGTATTTTCTTGACAGTAAATTAACAAAAATGTCACGTTTCCCTTTCGACAATTATGAAGAAAAGATTTGGATTTTCAAATGGTGCCATTGTACGATAAAACCTGAAGGTGTTTCCTTTATATATCGCGGGCTTATTTTTTTCCAATTGCTTGTCTAACAGGTTGCTCAATCATTAAAATTTGCTGTAATTTCTCATTTCTTGTATATCTAAAATTATATCTGATCCTTACTGTAAAACATGTGGTCCATTTTCGTTTGGTGTACCATAAGAGTTTGATATTTTGGAGCAGAAGGGTCCCGGAAAGGAAGAACAGATTGGTAAAGTGGACATGGTAGCCATAACAGTATAATTTCTTTGTGTTCTGTGTCAAAGTTTTTGTATCTTCGCAACATGTATTTGGAAGTTAAAATATTTGCATGTTATATTTTATCTATGTTGTACAAACTATCAAGTATATTAATATTGAATCTCAATATTTAATAGGTTTGTTACGAAAACAACAATGCTTGCTTGTTTATGACTTAAGTTTGCAAATGATTTCTTCTTACACAAGTTAAAACTCTATCATTTCAAAATCCATGATTTGTTATGTGTTGAAGATGTTCTGTTGCTATTCTTCTTTAAATTGCACCATTCATATATTTTCTTCAACACGGGTGTCCCCTAACACAAGTAGATGTTGAAGATGGTCACACATTGCATCTGGTTGTGAGGCAACCTGATCTACCACCTCCAGGAAGTCTGCCCTATCATGCAGGTTTGATGCAATTGTGTATATTATCTTTTGCATTTGTAATGATTATGCATCCTGTTCTTGTTTACTTGGATTTATCATGTGGTCTTTTTCATTTAGTGATTGTTTTGATAGTTTATTTTCATGTAAAATGTTGGTAATAATAATTGCCCAAGTCTTTGTCGTCCAGGGATACCTTAATTAGTAGCCTAACCTTGCTGATCTTCTAGTATTCTTAGTTTCAAGCTCTTGATGTGTCTATCTCATATAAAAGAATCCCGGTGGGAAGATGCGTGAATTGCATTCGGCTTGCTGATGAAATAGTTTTTTCAATTATGAATGTCATGACTCATGCTTGGATAATTGATAATCAATAATCAGAGCATGCACTGATCAGGTGCACCTGCAAGAGTTTTATTGAATAATTTGTTCAATACCACAAAATTTGTGCTCGAAAACTCCTAATGATCATAAGAAAAATCAAGAAATTTGTCCTTAATGTTTTTGTAAAAGTTGAGTCCAAGTATACTAACACAGATTTAAGTTCAGACTCAATGGAAAAAGAAAAACAGAGCACCCAACAACGTATCTTCACAGACGAAGAACTACAACATCACCCATTTCATTTTGTGAAGTAGTAAATCACAATAATGAAGGGTGCTAGTAGTAGTAATGACCAAATACATTAGTGACCAAATTTTACATTAATTCATAAAAATATTGCTAAAGTGAAATATTTTCAAAACACGAGCTAATTTGACCAAACTTTTAGTTTATTTTGTAGCTGAATTAAACAAAAATAAAACTCAATATAAAATTGACTTCATTTAATCTAATCCAATATATATTGTATCACATAAGTAATTCAACCCAAGTAGCCAGCATTATTGATTGATCGTTTACATTTTAGTTTTTAAGGCCAAGTCGGTGTAAAGTTATAGGTTCATATACCAAGAGTTTACCGATTTTATTAGAATTTACTTGAGTGTAGATTGTAAGAGTTTAATATTTAACCCGAGAGTTTAATGACTATGTATGCTGCTATCCCAGTTTTGGGGTCTGCCATCACACGCCTCTATCTGGGATTTACAACCTAGAATATAACTTGAACAATGACTATAAGCGGACAATCCCGAAAGTCTGCTCTTGGCAAGAGCTAGCTTTTGGGATCCAGTTAGGCCCAAGTCTTACCGATTTTATTAGAATTTACTTGAGTGTAGATTGTAAAAGTTTAATATTTAACGTGAGAGTTTAATGACTATGTATGCTGCTATCCCAGTTTTGGGGTCTGCCATCACACGCCTCTATCTGGGATTGACAGCCTAGGATATGACTTGAACAATGATTATAAGTGGAAAATCCTGAAAGTCAGCTCTTGCAAGAGCTAGCTTTTGGGATCCAGTTAGGTCCAAGTCTAAATTCTAAAGTGTTACCTTCATACGCTTATTTTAGTGGTAGGGCGCAGAGCAGATTCATTGTTGGTCTTGTTTCGTTATGCTCATTAAATGAAAATTTTCCTTTAATGCAAAGAGATATGGTATTTACCACTAAACATCCATTTTGCAGTAACTGAGCCAAATTCAAGCACAAGTCATGGTCACAGTACTCAAGTTGCTCCAGGTGTATTTGTTGAAACTTTCAATGTTCCTGTTCAGGGAGATGGAGTTCCGCCTGAAATAAATAGGGTATCATTTTAATTGGAAGTGAAAGTGGCATATTTGTGGGGTTGCTTTGCGAATGTTGGTTTATGTTTTTATTTTTATTTTAATGCTCTGCAGATTGTTTCTGCTGTTCTAGGCTCTATTGCTGGACTTCCAAATTTTGTAACTGGTGGTGAAGGGATTGTTGTCAGGGTAAATTCAACTTATCATCATATGTTTTTTTTTTTTTTTGTAATGTTGCATCATGACAAACTTAAATGGAGAACACCTCCATCCACCAAAAGAATGTAGAATATTCTACGGATGTTCCTTGAATATAAAAATAAAGAGGAAAAGAAAGACAATATGGGGAGAAGAGATGACAATAGGAACTAGAATTTTGTTAGAACAAACTTGGGGCAGGATTCTATTGTTTATGGAATGAATTGCTGAATTTTGAGGGTCTGCAACCTCCCAAGTGAGCAAAGGTCCCAATTCTCCCATATGTCACGCTTCCCTTTCAATCTCTGCTTTTATTTATAGGGACATGACTTATTTCTTTATCCACTAGTTAACTCAACAAACTAACTCCAATCCCATTAAATAACACACACACACACACATATGTGTGTGTGTGTTATATCAATCTATAGATAGGAACTGGAATTTTATTCGAGCCAAAGTAGGGGAGGATTCCCTTTGTTTGCAGAACTTTGGGAGGTTGTAGGTTATTAACTCTTACAAACTAACTCCAATCCTATTGACTAACATAAATGTGAACAATCTATTCGTAGGAGCTGGAGTTTAATAAGAGCAGAAGTATGGGAGGTTCCCTTGTTTACAAAATGAATTTCAGACAGAACTTGAGGGTCTACAGCATCCCCAAAAATTATGTTGAATAATGAGTTCACCTCTCTCAATCCCACTTCTTATTAATATAGGCGATGTGCCCTATTTCTCGAATGACCCACTAATTAAGTCTAATAAACTTAACTTCGATTCCCTCAACTAATACATTTGTATTCGATAAGGAGAGAGACAAAGTAAGACAAACAGAAAGAGTTTCAAGCAATCATGCGACTCCAAAATATGCATTAACTTGATACACATGGAATTGGAGAGTGAGACCACAATGATGATACTTTTTGTATTTTTTTTCTTTTGTTGTCTTTACTGAGGACAATATCTTATCCTTCTCTTCTATACCAGAGTCTTTTCGGTAAAATAAATGTGCTTTTATTAAACATAAAATCATTCTGGTTGTTATTTTAAAAACATAAGGATACATTATTTTACACATCTGTTGATGTGTTTATTTATTCAACTTGAAAATCTTGAACGTTACATCTTGGCTGTACTTGATTGGATGAAGGAGCAGGATTCCCAAGGCCTTGGAAGAGCTTCAGATTCTAGTGGAATATCAGATTCGTTACAGAGTTTGTCAGATAGATTGCGGAATGCTTTTGGACTTCCAGCATCAGTTTCTCTAGGGTCTTTGCAGCCTCCTGTATGATGCACCAAGTTCCTTCTGTACCTAATTCATATACATATTTATCTAGATTTGATATTTGTCTTTCTCTCTCTGGATGGAATTAAACAATTCATTCATTTATATATGGTTTTGTAGGTCATTCCTGATTCTTTGACGACTTTGTCGCAGTACCTAAGTCATATGAGCCGTGAATTTGATACAATTGGTAAGCAAACGATGCTGAATTTTATAGTTGTCTTCATTAGTTGGCTCCAGCTGCAAACTTGTTATTTGAGAATGATGAACCCGTTTTACTGGCAGTCAGAGAAGGGGGGAATAATGCCCAAGTAGCTGAGGCTCATAGTAATGAAGAAAGGGGATCTGTTTCTTCGCGTTTGGGTTCAACACCAGAAAGTCTTTCATCACCTGCATCCTTGGCAGAAGTCTTGCTTTCTACCAGGCGGATGATCATTGAACAAGCTGGGGAGTGTATACTTGTGTGTTCTTTCTCCTCATACTTCCATCTGTACATGAGCTGACCTCCTAACAATTCCATGAATGACTCCCTTTTTAATTTCTGCTTTTCTTTCAAGTATCTATTTTGAGCTTTAGTAATCTTATTACTATGCTAAATGTAGAAATTTATTGAGTTCATCATTACATACTTCCACAGCAACTGGCAAGACAACTGGAGAATCAAGCAGATGTAACTGATGCCCCGTCGCGGTCAAGCATTCAATCTAGGGCTTTGAGGACTGGAGTATTATTCTATAATCTTGGTGCACTTTTACTTGAGCTTGGTCGCACAACCATGACATTGCGTTTGGGTCAAACACCGGTAGGCTTGGTTACTCATCCTTGGTATCTTATTTGTTAGTATCTCTGTACAACTAACTAATATCCTGAATCCTGTGCAGCCTGAAGCTGTTGTTAATGGTGGACCTGCAGTTTTTATATCACCTACTGGTCCTAATCATATCATGGTTCAGGTTACACTTGTCCTTTGTCTTGCTTGTCATGAAAACTATCCTACTATTGCTTATTGAAATGCATGGTTCCAGCCTCTTCCTTTTCAACCTGGAGCTAGTTTTGGTGCTGTCCCTGTAGGAGCTGCGCAGTCTGACTCAAGTTTAGGTAGTGGACTTGGCTCAAATTTTTTCCCAAGGCGTATCGATATACAGATAAGACGCGGTAATTGTTTATTTATCTGTGACTCTGTTATATGTCCTGTATTTTTGCATAATGCTCTTAACTTCTTGCTAACTTTATTTTTAATATTAGGCACATCAACAACTGCACCCAATGCCAATCAAGAAGAGCGCGGGGATACACAATCTGCTTCAGTACAAAGAAATCCAGTTGAGAGTTCTGCTAGTCAAGCAACCTCTAGGCGTCCAGATGCATCTATTGCTGGAGAGTCAGGAGTAAGGATATTGCCGATTAGAACCATGGTTGCAGCAGTACCTGTTCCCTTGGGCCATCCTTCTTCAGAACCATCCGGTAATCCTGCAGGGCTTTTCCATCCTGTTGTTGGGAGATTTCACCGTGTAGGTGTAACTTCAGGGCAGGCAAATAGTGAACAGAGATCTCAATCAGCAAGTCAGCATCATGCTGCACAGCATTCAACTCCTGAATCCATATTGCAAAGGCAAAATGCAGAAGACTCTGCAAGGACTGGTAATTAGACAAAATAAGCATTTAACATTTCACACTGATGATTGTTTCATAGTACTGGAAGTTTCCCTATTTGATATTTCTTTTCTTTGTCTCATTACTGATATGCAAAGTATGTGATCCAAAAATATCCCTTTATAATTTGCCAAAACAGTGAGTGCTTATTGATTACTGAAGATGCAGCTCTACTCAATTTGGCAGTGCAATCCTCTTACTTTTGGCATATGTGTGACTTATTAGAATTAAATGTGTAACATATTCGTAGCTTTGTATTTTTTATTGTAGTTTCTTGTTTCTTTCTTTGCAACTCCTTCCATTTGGGAGTGTTGTAAGTCTCCATAAATTACTTGTATTTTTTCATCACTTTTTTTATCTCAAAAGGTTGCTCGTATATTCATCATTTTGTGATATGTTTTCCGCTTAGCCCAGCATCACTTTGTGTGCTCTAAATAACTGCCCGTTATAGCTTATATTTACTTAATTTGATGACGTACAAAATTGTGATATATATCTTTTGGCCTTAAAGTGATTTTATTAAGTTTGTCATTGGACTTCTGTAGGGACCTCATCAAGTCCAAACACGAGACAAGAGCCATCTAATTCTCGTGTTGTAAATATCAATATTCTGTCAGCTGGTGGACCCCAAAACACCCAAGAATCTGATAGACAGGTACCTAGCAGCGTACTTCAATTTTTAAGAACACTCTTTCCTGGTGGAGAAATTCACGTGGAAGATTCAAGCTTACAAGGAGCAAATGGGGGTTCCACCTCAGTGCATGCTG
Source organism: Cicer bijugum (assembly GCA_037974875.1). Taxonomy (NCBI): domain Eukaryota; kingdom Viridiplantae; phylum Streptophyta; class Magnoliopsida; order Fabales; family Fabaceae; genus Cicer; species Cicer bijugum. The sequence goes on along the minus strand of JBBPBT010000347.1, from coordinate 327,253 downwards.
CAACATCAACGGGTGCTCCACAGGTCCCTGAAGCTGAACCCCCTGTTAGTGATGAAGGAGTGTTTTTGTCTAATGTACTCCGCGAGATCATGCCAGTCATATCTCAACGAGTAGGGTCTGAGAGAAATCCTTCTGAAGATCAAATGGCTCAAGATTTGTCGACCCAGGTAGGCATGCTTCATTGTTTTCTTACTTTGTTTTCATGTCAACTTCAAATGTTGGAGCTCTTGTTTTTAACCACCCGAAGAACTTCTAGATTCTGACGCATACTAGGAACATCCCACCCCACTAGTTGAAGTTGGGAATTCCAATTTATGCATCCTTGGTTCAAACCCCATTAGGTCTTCTTTGGGGCCCCCCCAGCTTGCAGAACAGGTGTAATGTAGCAAAAACATCTAGCCAAAATTATGCATTAGGATTTCGTTTTTTGTTTCTTTTTTTTCTTCTGCCAGAAAATTTAATATTATGATCACCCTCTCTTGAAAAAGAAAAGAAACTGACAAGTAGGTATATGTGTAGGTTGAAACTAATGCTGGGACATCACGCAGACACAGTGGTTCTGAACCAAGCCCTCCGGATCCAAAACGCCAAAAGGTTTCCCTTCTACTTTCGAGTTTGTAAACTAATTCTATGTTTGATTGAATCTGCATGGCATCAAAATTATTAATGTTAGTTATATATGACAATAACGACTAGAGTCCTTTCCTGGCCTATCTCTAGTCCAATTATCAAGCTATCTTTCTCTGCCAGCTCTTTTCACTGGGTTTCTATTGATTTTGGTTGCACATGTCCAAATCATTTAAGGCATAAATATGATTGTACCACTTTCCTCAATTAATGTCATTCCCAATATTTTTTTAATACATTAATTTATGGGGTGATTGTACTCTCAAACCCATTAAGTACCTGGCAATTCTACTATCGTGGTTGTAAAATGCACTTTGATTATCCTTTCAGAAAGTTGTGATTGTAAAACTTATTCTATTTTTCAAGTGTGATGTTCTAAATTATTGCGAGTTTTTCTATCTTCGAGTCTGGAATTTGAATTAGATTATAGGATTTCATCCCAAACATGATTTGTTGAATATTCCGTGATGGAACTTTTTCCTCCCTTTTTAATTGCTGTTGTTACTTCTTTAGAAACGCCTTACCTTGTCTTGAATTGTTGTTCTTAATTATAGTTATAAATCTTTTGAACAATGACTTGGCTTCTTGATGCAGATGGAATGATATTGATTATTATGTACAAAATGTGGTCGTTGAAGATTGTGATCATAAGAATCAGACTTCAGGGTGGATCTCTTGATGTCAAATTGGTATTTTGCGCGTCTTCAGATATTTGTATCAAGCATGATTTCACTTTTACATGCTGTAGACAGTTTTTAAGGGCATTGTTCTTGGATTATGACATCTTGCTGTACACTATTGGAATTGGAATTGGTATTGGTATTCAGCTTTTCTTCCGCTAGTCTTGTTTAAGCTTGGAGCTAGGTAAATAACTAATGGCCATCATAATAAATTTCATTGGTTTCTTTTAAAACCAAAATCTAATTTTTGTTTGCAAATTTTTATCACATATTCCGTCGATTTCTCGACGCAAGAGTGATAAAAAGGTTTACACAACATTGGATTGTATTACTCGCAGTCAACTTTTTAAAATAAAATTAATTATTAATTAAAAAGTTATAAAATAATATAAAAAGTGTATTAAAAATGAAGATAATTCAAGGAAAACAAGGCAACTAAAACAAAAAGTTCAATCACGAGGCTAATTTTCTTGAAACCAAAATAGAGATTCCTAAACAAGGCAACCAAAATAAACATAAAATTACAAACTTTTTACAATATTTTTTTATAAACTAAATAACTATTGTTATCGTTTTATTTTTATTTCTTTGTTATTTTCGTCTACAGTTATTCTACATGTTTTTTTATCTATAATCTGTTAAGCATTAAAAGTAATTGCGTGTTTTTTGTCGTATAATATAGTCTCTGTCTTTAAGTATGAGTATTTATTTAATAAAAAGTTTATCTTTAATAAAAGATTTTTCAAATAATACCAATAAGCTCATTAGGTATATTACAATATCAAACATGAAAATTAACTATATACAAATATAAAAGATAATTTATATATAT
>JBBPBT010000347.1:305645-324730 GCA_037974875.1 Cicer bijugum | reverse complement strand
ATCTAAACATTTATAAATATTAAGTACGAATTTGACAAAACAAAACAAAAACACATAACTCATCTATAATAAAACAATTAAACAATTAATATACTTTTTTCTATAATTTAAAAAATTACAAGATATATTTTACCAAATATAAGTACATATTGATTGATTGAACTTTTCTTTATCAAAGATATATTGAAATTTTTAAAAAAGAGGATATTAAAAATCCTCATATTTACATTAAAAGATTATGTATATTTTAGTTACTTTTTTTATTATTATTGGTATCGTAACTAAACACAATTTTTTGAATTTTTTTTTAGAACAAAAAGGGTCTAAAGGTCCATGACTTTTTAATTTTTTATTGTGATATTTTTATTGTCAATTGAAAAATCTATCTCTTTTATTTTATATTATATAGTAAAATTTTCGTTTTTTGTTGTATATTTTTTTTTACTTTAAGCAAGTGCGGAAGCTGATTTGGGTATTTTGAGTATTAGACAATATTTTAAAAGAAAAAGGAGTAAAAATATAAAACAATGGGTAAGGCTAGTAGGTTTTTTTCCAATATCCATATGCTTTTATTTTTATTTTGGGCTGAAGCCATATAAGCCCAATTACAAGAGCAAAACGCTGAATAAAATCTGAGTCCGAGATGAACTAAAACTAGGGCTTCTGAATTCTCACCAAACGAGTCTTTTCGTGTGCGGCTACTCCCACAGCCTCTGCAAAATTCCCAACCTCACTCCACCATGGCTGAACAGGTAACTCATATTCCTTTTTTCTTCTTATATCGATTTCGTTTTCCCTTTCAATTGATTGTTTTTAGTGTGTTTGAATCTACGATTGATTTTGTTTCTTTGTTTGTTGAATTTGTGTATTACAGACCGAGAAGGCTTTTCTGAAGCAACCTAAAGTGTTTCTATGGTATATTAACTACTTCTTTGAAGTATCCTACCATTATATAATTACTAATGGTGATGTTGATGCTTATATATACGTGCCTGTGTTGATGTATATTTGTTTGTTGTTTTGGTAATTGTTGCAGCTCAAAGAAATCTGGTAAGGGAAAGAGGCCTGGAAAAGGTGGAAACCGCTTCTGGAAATCTATTGGTCTTGGATTTAAGACTCCCAGAGAAGCAACCGAAGGTTACTATCACTTTCCCTCTCTATATTATTATTGATCGTACATTATAGAAATCTTGAAATATCGTTAAGTTGATCTTCTGTATAGTTTGAAACTTTTATATGATTGTCGTCCATCTAGGTTTTGTTTATGATAATTATAATTATGATAATTGATAAAATAATAATAATTTTTTAAGTTTGGTACTATAGAGTGTTCTTATACGTCCATTGTTAATCTGCTAGGTTTTTTCATGTTTGTTTATCTGTCTGGGGAATGTGTTAATGTTAGTTTTAAAAGTGATAATGTAGTCTTTGTAGTGCTGAATTTGTGTTGAGACATGTAATTCGTAACAAATTTTATGAGACATGTAATTCATATTTGTGATTTGAAACATGTAATTCGTTGTAACAACAAATTTTATGAGGTGACCCAACTTAAACGTTTAGGTTTGAGTTGTAAATTGTAGTAATCCACCAAACAGTCTAATGTTCTGGCATCTGAATAACTTAATTCAAATTCGGATTAGCAAGAGTCAGCTGATTCCTTATATCTTATGTCAAAACTCTTTTCGTGTTATGCTCCAATCTTCTTTGTTTATCTGTGTTGTTCCGTATTAAACTACTTTGTTGTTTTGTTTTCCTTATGTGTATGTTACTATGTTATATTTATGCTGCCAATTGATGGATTGTCATATTTATGGAAAATAGGAACCTACATTGACAAGAAGTGTCCATTCACTGGAAATGTTTCCATCCGAGGTCGTATCTTAGCTGGCACTTGTCATAGTGCTAAAATGAATCGTACAATTATTGTTAGGAGGAATTATCTTCATTTCATCAAGAAGTATCAGAGGTATATTCCTTTCTTACTTGGGTGCCCAATTCTTATTTTTCTGCTAGGAGTTACATGATTTATATCTGTTTTTCTTTACTTATTCTCTTTAGATATGAGAAAAGACATTCAAACATTCCCGCTCATGTATCACCTTGCTTCCGTGTTAAAGAAGGAGATCATGTTACTATTGGCCAATGCAGGTGAGATTTTTTATGAGAATTCTTTTTAGTTTATTAACTTTAATATATATTATACAGTTATTGATATCTATGTCTATATGGCTTATTTGTGTCATATCTTTAGGCCCCTCTCCAAGACAGTGAGGTTCAATGTGTTGAAAGTGATCCCAGCAGGTTCATCCAGTGGTGTTGCCAAGAAGGCTTTTACAGGAATTTGAGATTTGAATTACTTTTGAGCCAAGGGATCTGATCATCTCTTTTGAATGTAGTTCTGATTTCTTTATGTTGACTAGTATAAAGATCTGAACAATTTTGTTTTGCTTTTCAAGTTATGTTTTGTTATTGGATGATCGGCGAAGTTTTTGTTATTTGTTATGGTTGTTAGTTACTAGTTGCAATTGTTTTTAACCTTGGCTTCTAAAAGGAATTATCTCACTTTTTAAACTAAAAATTAAGGATGATTATGTCTTGTTAATCATTGACTTTCTAATCAAACACGGCACAATATATATCACTGGTTTTCTAAACAATATTTTTGCTGTATTTCATTTCACGTTCTAAATTGAAAACTTAAATTTAGTAATACTGTATGATATTGTACCAATGTTCTAATTGAACACCTTTTTTTTTATCTGATACATTCGAAGCTTTATGTTATAATTTTTTTTTAGTGATGCATCTGACCTGTTACATATTTTTAAATTTTTTGTGATGATGCATTAAAAACATTAGAATTATTAAAAATAGTAAATTACACATAATAACGACCCAAAAATAAAATAGTGTGTTGAGTATGAAGTATTCATCTTTAGTAAAAGTTATATATTCTCAAACTAATGTAACATCTCAAATAGCAGAAATATCAATGTTTTTTCAACTTGAAAAGTACCACACAAAGTGTATAATTAGAAAACTATAATAAAAAAAAAATGAATTTAAAAATAATATCAATATTAAAAAACACATCTCCCACTAACCTACACTATCTGAAATATGCAAAAACCAATATGAAAATTAGTCGGACTTGGGCATTTAAATTGCATACCAAAGTTTGGATAGGTTGGCAAAATTAGGCTCGAACCCACTCAAGCCCAACTGATACTTAGCCCTCATAAAATATGGAGACACAGCTCGGAATACTTAGTCATTTGTTACGTACAACTTTCAAGTGGGACTTCAAGCTTTTTTTAGGTGTTCCAAGGCCACTATGTGCTTAGTGTTTTAGTCTTTAGTATGTATTAATTGGGTTAGCCCTACTTGTAATTGGACTGTTCGTTTCTTTGGCTAGGCAGTTGGATTTTTCTCTCTTAAGGTACAATTTACTTTTAATGAAATTTCAGTTGAAAAAAAAAGTCAATGCTCCTAAAAACCATGCTTTGGTAGACAATAGCAATACCAATAGTTGTAATTTGGTTAAAACCAAAATAAGATACTCAATGAAATTGTTCTTATGGGCTACGGCTAGGGATGGGAATAGGTCAGGCCAGGCCAGGCTTTGAAAGGTCTGAGTCTGGCCTACGATTTATTTTTTCGGCCTAAGCCTGGCCTTTTTAATAGTTTTGTCTGGCCTGTAAGCCTTTTTAAAAGCCTTTTTAAACGAATTCATTATTATTTCTTAAACAAATAAGGAACAACTACTAAGTGATTGACTAATTGAACGGTTACCGAGTATAAAACGACTACCAAATCTAGAACTGCTACCGAATATGGAACGACTACTGAATATGGAATGATTATTAAATGATTGCCTAATTGATAGAATTTAAAATAGAAAATAATATTATTAATATAATAATAAAAAATAATATTAATAAATAATAAATATATATAAGTCGGCCTGTTAAGCCTAACAGACTTTTTTATAAGTCTGAGCCTGACCTATTTAAATAAATAGGCTTTAAAAACAGCCTGAGCCTAGCCTTTTTATTAAATAGGTCAGACCATAAGTAGGTCAGGCCATAGGCCCCTACGGACGGCCTAGCCTATTCCCATCCCTAGCTACGGCTCCATTATCGATCATTTCTATTGCAAGCTATTATCATTAACACCACCATACACCGACTTAGTATTTTCATGTCAAGGACAATGAGCATCTCAAATGAAACTTTGAAACATATATTTTATGTTAAAATTCGACTAACAATTTATATTATTTTTAACACAGTTTAAAAATTTTGGTACGATGAATAAGTTGTAACATCTTATTATGATTATTAATTATTAACAAAATTTATTAATCAGGTATATAAACTGTGTTAATCATCAATTCTTTTTGTCTCATAATATAAAAAAAAAAAAAATTGAAGGCATGTAATTTAAATTTAGACCATGTAGATGCACTTTAGTAGACTTATTTTTAATTGTATAATCGAATGGCGGAAGTATGGTATTGTAAAATTGTGTAAAAATAACAGTCGAATGACAAATGTTATAGCACAGTTGAAGTTGTGCAATTCCAGCTATATCAATAATGTCACTGTCACGGTTTCAGAATTCATGTATCTTTGAGTCAAAAAAAGAAGATGCATATATCTTATTATACTTGTAAGTGTAATTACTAATTAGATTATACTTCATCTATTACGAATTTTCTCAAGTTATTTCAATAATGCTGTCACTCATCTTAAAAAGTAAGTTCAACTCCCCCACTTCCCTTGTGGTTGAGCACAAAGCATACATAGGTGCATGGGTTTGATGTGTAATATGCTCCTATAATATACGCCTCTAAGTAATTGCACACAAATGTTTAATTTGTTTTAACTAAAGTTTTGGACTATAGACATGTTATAATTGAACTATTTGAGCTAATTTATTTTATGGAAATAATTTATAATATAAAAAAGATTTTTAGTTAATTTTTATAAGCTATTAATAATAACTTTTTTTTACTAGATCAATAATAATTTATCCAAATAATTCATAGTTTAAATGTAAATAATTTGACTTTATTTTATTTTATAATAATAATAGTTTATACATAAGTATTTATGTCATAAATCAAAATTAAATTATTCAAATTGTTTTACTTCGCTTTATCAGTTGAAAAATAAGGTAGATTAACACGTCGGTGAATTTAAAAATATTTTTTTTTCAGCTATTTTTTCATGCAATCATTAGTCTATTTTCTTACTATAAGCTAATAAAATTAGAGTTTTATTAATTGTGTAATGATTGTTGAATTAAATTAATTTAATTTTTTAAAAAAAATTTAGACAAGTCAAATCACTTAAAATTAAATTTTAATTTTAATTTTTTTAATTGAAGAATCAACTTACTAGACTGCCATCGATTAAGAGAAAGAGTTAGATTAAATTTTCAAGTCATTTTTTTAAGTTAATTGGTCGTGGTCCACTCCACTTTAAGCAAGTTGATGTCGAAAAGAACTAAAATTGAGAAAATTAGTTTATTTTATCATCCTAATTTATATAACTATTTTTGTTCACAGTCTCTAATTTACTTACCTCTTAATATAACTTAAATGAGATAAAACAAAAATGTTACGAGAGTATTAAATTTCACCTAAAATCTAAGAATTTCAATTTTTTTCTTTACTTTATAATAGTATGTGAGTTATAAAATAGTCTCTATAATTTTTTAAATTTATATTAAATTTTGTATATTGATCTAATATTTCTTATTTCAATGATCCTTAAAAATTGTAAAATAGTTCTTCCATTTTTTCAAAATTTCAATTTTGGTGCAAATTTAATTTTCATGTTTGTCCCAAAACTTTTAAAATGTATAAAAATAACTCAATTTTAAAAGAATAATTTTTTTATCCAAATAATAAATATTTAAAAAAAATCAATTAAAGCATTTTAATTGACTAGAATTATAATTTTTTTTATAGTTTTTAATTTCCCATCCAAATTTATGTTTTGTTGCACATAGCTCCCATTGTTGGGTGCTAAGTTGACTTTTTTAATGGCCTTCTTTTTTAGCCCCTTTGTGTGGTCCTTTACCAATGGATGAAGGTCTATATATATCTCATCAATATTGAGCCGAAAGAGGGTATTTTACAAGGCTAACACTTAAGGCCAATATGGGACACGCACAATATTTTTTTGTGAACACGATAGTACCACGTCCTAGTCCAACATCTTTTGTTCTCTTATCAAGGCATGATAAAGATTCTTTGTGCATGAATAGTGTCATGACAACTTTATCATATAAAAAAGCTCATTCGTGATGGATAGCTTGACTTGACCACAAATACTACTAATGTATGAACATTATGCTCCTTGTTGGAATCCTATTAGGAAACCACACAAAATTTGTAAAGCTTAGTCTCAATTTAAGAAGGAAAAAAAAATCAATCTACTATACTTTGATTATGACCTGTATCCTTTAGAGCAATTATATGGGGCAATAGATATGGCACTAGATCAATTGGTCTTCACAATTGGGCACCTTGTAGCTATTAAGTTAAATAGAATCCACACACATTTGATTCCTATCTTTCATTTATAATTAGCTAATTAATTATGCTTATGAATGATGGGTGATAAATTGTGAGCTCATATATTTGTATATTTATAATTTTTGAACACTCATTCATTTTTTTTTCATCACATCACTAACACAATCTTCTATGAGGATTGAGTTTTGCAAATCCACACTCTGATATCATATCAAAATCTAACCTATAATGAGAGATATCCTCATGGATATTGCCATGTTTTGAATAATATTATAAAATTAGAGACTAACTTTCACCTGTCAACAAATTTTGTGTGGTTGTATTGTGGTAGAACCTATCCTAAGTGTGCATAATATATATAATCCTTTTAATAAAATAATAGGTAGCTTTATATTTGAGAATTAGATTTTGGAAGAAAAGATAGAAGACTTATGATGATTCATTACATCATTTTTAATTTTTTTTTTTAAATTCCTTGATGTTGGAACATTTTCTACCCAACTGAATGATTTTTTTCTTTTTGTTTTTGGTTACTCAACCGACAACTAATAAAAATTAGTATGAATATTAGCATGGATTGATTATTTCAGCAACAAACAATTTTTTATATAATATTCAAGAAAGGTGAGAGAGTGGAATAAAAAGCAAAGTATTTTGCTACAAAAGATCATTTTTCACATGGAGTGATGTGTAGGGCGCATAAGCTATAAAGGTAGAAAAAGAGAAGAAAAAAATATTGATAATAAATATTAAAAATAAAGAGTGAGATTGCAATATGATAAGGTCAGCATAGAAAATGACGTTATCCAAAATAATTTCAGAGCAACATTATAATATAAAAGAATCACCTAATACAAAACCCAACCAACAATTTTGGACCAAGCTTTTCATAGAAAAATCTAGAACTTAACGGCTCTAGTTCTTTCTTTTCGTTCCCACTTGACACACTAATATTATTATATTACTAAAATAACCATAGAAACAAAAACTACTGCATCATTTTCTCAACATATTCTAAGAATCTTCTCTTTCTCTCTTTTTTTATTATAAAGTATAAATAAAATTATACCAAGTCTTTTATGTTATTATTATTACTTTCTGTTTTCCAAGCCTACAACTGCAAATTCCTTAGCTGAAACTACCACTTGCCAACAACTACTGTGTTTATCAACATGTGTGTCCAAGAGGGTGATGAACAACAAGTTGATCAAGAAATTGATAGCAAAAAGATGTCATCATGGTCTTTGCATTGTGATCTATTGCATGCCCAGATGGATAATACAGAAAAAGACTCTTCTTTTAGAATTTCCAGTGACAAAATCACTGTTACTAATTCATTTCCTGTTAGTATTCTGATTACCATCATGTTTTTTCTTTTGTTTCTTTTTTTGTCATTTTTTTTGTTATTTTCGTCCTTTATATTATAAGCTTGTTTTTTAAGATGTTTTCTTAATTAGGCTTCTTATAGACTTCAATTATACTTAATTGTTAATTTTTTTTAGATGGCATCAAAAGTTTTTCCACCTCTTCTTCATGAACCTGGCTCACCTTTTGTTTTGAATTTTTTTTTTTTTCCTTTTGCTAATTCTTAGATTTTTCTATTTTTGTCTTTTGTTTTCTTCTGAATTTGAAATTTGTCTTGTATGCTTCTTCTGTATCTTTTGTGGAAAAGAAGTTGCAAATGAAAATGATTTTTAAGGATTGCTTGACCTTGAAATTCTCTTAGATATGATTATCAAATTATGTTAGCCTTTCATAGAAGATGTGATTAGTCTTTTGGGATGTATTTGTACGGTAACACAATTTGTTGGTAACATAAGTGTAAATTGTAGTGGTTATTCTATATTCATTTTATAAACAATTCTCTTTTGTTACTTAGCACAATTTGTTAGTTTCTAATTATAACTTTGGAGTTTAATTTTGATATTATGTCAAAATTGTATATCGTTAACAAATTACAATCATATATATATATATATGACTTTAAAAGTGGTTATAATTGATTGATTGTGTAAAAAATATCTGATATTTTACTTATTTAACTGCACAAGGGATTCTACCGTCTTGGCTCATTATATATTTTTTCCTTCTTCTGTGGTACATTTTAGTTGGAAAGCATTTGTGAGGATGCTGAGATTGCAGAGAAAAAACCGAACCTGATAAGTTTTGTCCCTAATCTTCGGTCCGGGGAGTGGTCTGATATCGGAGGTCGACCTTACATGGAGGATACTCACATATGCATTGGAGACTTGGCAAAGAAATTTGGTTATAATGTCAATGAGGAAGCTATTTCCTTTTATGGTGTAAGTTACCTAACTGGTTATGCTAATTGCTTTGTCATAAATTTCATTGTGACCTCTTCAACATGTTATCCATATCTCATTTTTATCTCATTTTTTTCATCAATGTCATCCCCTTCTCCCCTTTCAAAGTTGTTGTATGTCCATTATAAAGTGAGTGTAACTTGTTAAATGGACAGTAAATCAAGTTATATAAATCATAAGCTAGGAAAAGTTTACTTAGAACAAAATAAGGATAAACATTTTTTTGTCATTTTGCATATGCACCCTTTAAATTAGGATTTAACATTAAAGGTAAGTGGTATTTTGAGCAGGTATTTGATGGACACGGAGGAAAGAGCGCTGCGCAATTTGTTCGCGATCATCTGCCGAGGGTGATTGTTGAAGATGCTGACTTCCCTCTGGAACTTGAGAAGGTGGTCACAAGGTCATTTTTGGAGACTGATTCAGAATTTGCAAAAACATGCTCTATTGAGTCTTCTTTATCTTCTGGTACAACTGCATTAACTGCAATCATATTTGGAAGGTGAGCATTAATCTCCACCATTCTATGGCATTTTATTAGGATAGGATAACTTTGCCACCCAGCTCATACTTGTGGAGAATCACACTAACTTTCAAGTCAGGTGTAGTAGCTACCTAGTCATGAAGCACAGACACCAAATACAACATAGACACAACAAGTAGAGACCACTTAGAGTGTCCATTTGTGTCAGAGCAAAAAATAACAATTTAGATAACAATTGGATATCTAAATGAGATGTTTGACACGTATCATTCGGGTGTTAATGAGTCACGCTTAAAACCAACTTTGTTTGTGTCACATAAGATAATGTAGTATCACATTATTAATTTCCTTTTAGGATTGATTCTTGTTCTCTTCCCTTCATCACTAGCCTGAGTGGTACAGATTTTGAATCACAGCACTTTGTTTAGTTGTCTTCTAACCATTTCTTCATGTACAGGTCTTTACTTGTGGCCAATGCTGGGGACTGTCGTGCTATTTTGTCCCGAGTTGGAGTGGCTATAGAAATGTCCAAAGATCACAGGCCCCTATGCATCAAAGAAAGGAAGAGAATTGAGTCGCTTGGCGGATTTGTTGACGATGGTTACTTGAATGGTCAGTTAGGCGTCACGCGTGCTCTAGGTGATTGGCATCTTGAAGGAATGAAGGAAATAGGCGGAAGAGGCGGACCATTGAGTGCTGAGCCAGAACTTAAATTGATGACATTGACAAAAGCAGATGAATTCTTGATCATTGGAAGTGATGGAATATGGGATGTTTTTCGTAGTCAAAATGCTATAGATTTTGCTAGGAGGAGACTTCAAGAGCATAATGATGTGAAACAATGTTGCAAGGAAATAATAGGAGAAGCAATAAAGAGAGGAGCTACAGATAACTTAACAGTTGTGATGATATGTTTTCAATCAGATCCACCACCACCTTTGGTTGTAGAAAGGCCTAGAGTTAGAAGAAGCATATCTGCTGAAGGACTTCAGAATCTTAAATGCCTTCTAGAAGGATAGTATTCTTCTCTGCAATACCTTTTTTTTGGTGAGCTGAGATTATGTACATAAGTTCATCTATGCATTTCTGGTGAGGTAGAGAAAGTTACACACTGATGTGCCAAATTCCAATAAAACTACAACTATTGTATGATTGTTTCTCCCATTTTTAGTGGGAAAGAAAGACGTGAATTATGTATATCGTGGACAGTGTGATTGAAGCACACGATAATTTAATATTATACTTTGTTTAATTCTTATTGATGACCCCTCATTCATCCAAGTTACTGTAAATGGAATCCATACAGGTAGTTTTCTTGTAATATGTTGTTAATGCATTCCTATGACTTAGCGCTTAATGATTTTTATTTTAGCAAAATAAGTAAACAAGAACAGTGGTAAGTAATTCTGATGATAGCATAGCCAAATACAAGTGTAAAATTACGTTGACAAACATATTATCGAAGCCTGCAAATAAAATAATACCAAGGGACAGATTAAATTATCAAGTGAATGAGAGTCCTGCGTAATCTAGCTTTTGTCTGTCTTGACCCATGTCACAACTCTTACAGTAACCTTATCGAAAATGGAACTTTCTTGACCCATGTCACAGTATGCAGACATTGAAAATACAAACTTTTACATACAACTTTGATGGTTAGTTTTTGGAAGGATATGGTCCTAGTACAAAATCAATGACAACATAATAGAATTATAGACAATATGCCCCAATAAACAATAAAAAGCTTTTCCAATTCCATGGGACCATAATTGACTCCTCTTTGAATGCCATAATGGCAAGCAGTAGCATGTTAAATGGCTGCGTCAAAATCCCTGCCAACTCTAAAAGCAAATAACTCATAATTTGCTTTCATCACATATTTGCTTCCAGTTTCACAGTCTGAAGACCCAAACTTTAAAGTAAATCAAGGATGAATATCAAGCCAGGTAGAAACATTTCTAAAGAATCATATCATTTGTTGATGAAGGTCTGCCGCCTGCTGTGCGAGTTCAACCATCATAGCCTCATCAAAGAACTTACCTATACTTACATCCTCACTCATTCCCTGCAGGAAAAACACATACAGTAAATCCTTTGCAGTAACCATTTATAATAGATGTTCTTTCCCACATATATTTCTTTAGTCTCTGTAACATTCCTATAATTTTGCATGACTGTCTTTTGTGTACAAACATTTTTTTATTCCTTTTCTTTCTCAGAAAGAATAAAGCAAATAATTATATAAATGTAGAATGAGTATCCCGACACATGAGATCTTCGAGTTAAAAACAATGTACACTTTGAGAACAAAAACAGAAAAAGTCATACCTTCCTACGCCTTGTTTTTACCATAAACTCACGGGCAAGATGCTGGATTGGTGCAGGTTCAAGTGGGCGCAAAACAATGCTTTTGTCCAGAGGATCTCCTGGAACAATAGCCCAATGATCAAAAGCTGATTGGCAAAATGCTTGACCTTGCGTGTGGTATCTCAAGTCTGTCTCAAAACCAAAAGATTCTATCACGGGCAAAAATGCCTGACAGATGAGGAGAGCAAAGTCAGTAACCCTTATACTCAAAATAAGCTCAAAAGGCAGTCTACAGAAGCAAAACCCATCTAAATAGTTTATAAGGAAAAGTTAGTCAATGACCTTAACAAGATAAGCTGGGGTGCCTGGTTGAGGAACATCAGCAGTAACATGTCCACGTCTACGAGACAACACAGTGTATATTGCAGATACACAATCAATTGGTGTTTGAATCTGATTGAAAGGCCGAAATAACATTACCATCAGAACAAGTATCAGTTAAATAATCAAATTAGTGTCCACGAGTATCTTATCTAAAATTAGTGCAAATACAATACTACCTCCGTCCCCATATATGTAAGACTCTCTTGTAAAAAGATTTACTCCCTATAAATACCGCAAATTAAATGGAGATAATAGAAAGATTAAATGTTTCTCTACCTAAATAATTGAAAGATGATTTTCGAAAGTAAAATGTAATTGTTGACAAATTAAATGTGAAAACTACTTTTCTTAATTCTTGTGCGTTAATCATAAGGGTATGACATATTGAGAAAGGCAATAAATATTTTACTAGTGGCAATAAAATTACTTTATCTTGGCCATCTACAAAAAGGCCATCATGATTAGACCGTCATTTAAATTTATAGGATCAATTAGTTCCTGACCCATGGAATAATTACAATTGAGTTTAATATGCAACCAATATTGAAGCATAACAGAGCAAGTATATACCTCAACGTAATATACTGGTTCCATAAGCCGAGGGGTAGCCATAAGGAAAGCAGAATAAGCCACTCGTCGTGCTGTTGGAATAATCTGGCCAGATCCACGATGAAGAGGCTCAGGGGCAATCCTTGCATCAACAATCTTAAATTTAACATTTCTGATGGGCTCATCACACAAAGGTCCTTCTCGTGCACCCCACTGAAATCTGTTAGACATAACATAACATCAACAAAGTGGAATCAACTAATCACTGAGCAGCTGAATAAATCACTGTATTATGTGTTTACCCCTGAACAATGGAATCCTTAACAGCATTAAGCAGATTCTTGTCAACTTCAGTCGGAAGAGTATCATCTAACAGAATATTGGGGCCCTGCATTGGAACTATATTATGTTACACATAAGTTCCGGGAGACAGTCGGGCAAATAGATAGATAGTGATTTACCTGCTTATCAGGGCCAAATGCCCAGATGGACCGTGCAGCAAGAAGATCCCAGTCATACTTAGTCTGGAAAAATTCACCAAGTTTCTTTCTGTTCCAGTCTGTGCTAACAACACCATTCTCTATGTCTTCTGCAAGACCTCTTTCTAGTGGCTCAGCAATCTAAAGAATAGTCAAGATTTTTATGAGTCAAGTGAACATTAAATCAGACTCCGAAAAATGTATCCATGAACTAAGAAATCTACAATTTGTGATAAAGCTTATACAATACCTACCATTGTTATTTTGTTCTTCTTGTTTGGTGTTTCAGCAAAACATTTCATTGATGAAGATTCAACAACTGTTTCACAAAATGAGACAACAGGATCTGCTACCTAAAAAAGCACAGGAAAGGATAGTCTTCAACAAAGGGGCAGGTTTAAATCAATGTCTAACACAAAAAAAAAAAGAACCAAACTATTAGTAGAAGAGTTGAAATGGGAAACGGAAAGCAATATATGACCTTGACTTCAACTTCAGAATAGAGCTCTCTCAGGTCCTTCATAATTGAATCTAAGTAGAGCTCACCAGTCCCTAATATAGTGTGTTCCCCAGACTCCTCAACTTTCGTAACTGCTAAAGGATAACTCTTGCTAATTTTCCTCAGGCCCTCAACCATTTTTGGCAACTCACTTGGGTTTAATGGCTCAGTGGCTGTTTTCACCACTGACAGAGTATTGAACAGAAGGGGCCTGAATATGTATACATCCTCATCATAGTCCACGTTACAAAGAGTTGCGGTTTTCATTATTGAAGCATCCACACCTTCAATCAAAACCCAAGAACCTGGAGGAGCCTCAGCTACTGGCATCCTGTCGCGAGCTTGATAAACCCACAACTTTGTTACTTCTTTTACAGTCATGTCCTCCTCGTCATCCGGTGAGTATCCTTCTCCTAGAACACGGACGGTCTGTCCTGTCTGTAACTTACCACTATAAACTCTACCAAAAGCATCAAACACACTACAATCAGATTTTGGATACAATTTGGTTATATTAACCATCAGTGGGCCAGAAGAATCACACTGTGTCATGGCTTTGTAAATGGACGAGTCTTTAGGTCCGGTATATATGTGATCGACTTTCTTAATTGCAGCATCTCTTGGTGAAGGTATGTGCTGAACAAGCATGTCAGTAAAACCTGAAGCTGAACCAAAAACAGAGCTACAAGCCAGCCTTAGCAAAGGTCTAACATTCAACCTATAGGCTGCATTACTTAGAGTAACTCCAAATTCAGCAAGGGTTGTCTCTACACTCTTTTTATGTTCCCCAATCACTTGGCTATATATCTTGTAAAGCGGCTCCAATACAAACTCAACAAAAGACCGTTCCCCACCACCCACAGGGGGTTTCTTTTTGAAGGCTCTGGTATCAGGATGATAATAGAAGTCACCCCATAGGCGAGAAGCAAATTTACTAGCTTCCAATGGAACTCCATGTAGCTTCCCATACAGTTTAGCAAATGATTGCAATGTAAATGACCATCCAGCGCTGCCACTTGCGAAACAAACATTTCCAGCAACAGGGTCTATAATTTGGACATCACCGGCAACTGAGGAGGCAGCAGATATGTGGTTATTAATGACTTCCAAAGTGTGCCTCAATTTATGGTAAGCATCTTTTGGAGGTAGTTTAAGTTCAGTTATGAGCCTGTCAACCTAAAAAGAAAACAGCTGATATCTGAGGATAAAATAGGGGAATAGAGAAGACTAAGACTAAAAAGCCACCCACTCATATCAACATAAAAATCTGTTTACCTTATTCATTACAACAACAATAGGCAGTCGCTCCTGAATTGCATGGCGTATTGCCCTCTCAGTGTTTACCTACAAATTGCAAGAAACTAAAAACTCAACAGTGTCATACAGTTAGTTATATCATAGTAACTAGCCTCATTATTTAACAGATAGGTCATAGTTGTAGCTATGGGAAATGAAACTAGCAAACCTATTGTAACCTATGAAGCACTTACAAAGACACAACACTGGTAATAATACATGACCCAAACAATTGTAATCATTTAGGAAAATACAAGTTGGGATACTAACATGAGTGTCATTGCTACATAGAGATCATACATAACAACAATTAACTTATCAATCAGAATTGACCAATGCCCAAAAGCCTAAACATCAATTATAAGAGCTACTCCCCCAAGAACGAAATAAAAGAAAACACGAAATTTGAAAAAGTTGGTGTGTCTGGTCACTAATTAGCTAATAAATAGTACTGAAAAGCAAAGAAAATAGTTACCATGACTCCTTCAGCAGCATCAACAACCAAAACAGCGCCATCTGCAAGCCTCAACGCAGCCGTCATTTCATCAGAAAAATTAACATGACCAGGCGCATCCATAATATTACACAAATAAGATTTGGAATTACTATCTTCCAAAACAAGCGACATTGGAACAGTTTTAATAGATATCTTCCTCTCTTGTTCATCAATTCTAGTATCAGTATACCTTGTATGTTTCTCACTCTGAGAATCAAAAGTTGACATATGATGAGTCTGTTCAACAAGCATATCCATAAATACAGTCTTCCCATGCTGCAAATGACCAACCAACGCCACATTTCTCGACAACGAAGGATTCGACATTAACCCTAGCATGAACTGCGATGAAACGTAGGTTGAAGAGTCTTTAACACCTACTTCGAATTTCTTGTTCCTAACTGGTTTGATAATTGGTTGTTCTAGTGGCTGTTCGTCTTCATCCATAACTAGGGTTTCGACGTCGTCGCCGTAAACTTCTTCGGCTGTTGGGTAGTACTTTTTGTCTTCTGCTAGCACTACTTGGTTGTCTAGCATGTCTACGTCAGTGGAGCCGGTTGTTAGCCATCCGTTAGTGGCAGCTTCACCGTCGGAGTCGGCGGCTGTGTCGTGTTGTTCGTCGGGTTCGTCGTGGTCGTCATCTTCTTCTTCTCTGTCGGAATCTTGGTCGGACTCGATTTCGGGCCCGATGTAGTTACCGAATTCATCATATAAGCTGTCATCCATGCTTGAATGAGAGAGAGAGAGAGAGTGACGCCGGAGAAGAGAGAGAGGTGGTGGTTTTGGAGCAGTGTGGGGTTTTAGGGTAAGAAATGAGACAAAGAGAAGAGAGGGGGGAAGACGAGATTTACAGTTAAATGGGCTAGGCCCTATTTAATAATATCAATGGACCTCGTCCATATTTTCAATACATTTTTATGAAAACCTCCATTTTACTACTACTTTTAAATTCAATTAAAAACTAAAAAATACCGAAAAACTTTATGAAAGTTTCCTGCAACATTAATTTATTCTTAAAAAAATTACAAATTGTTAAAGTGTTATTGTATAGAAACAGATAATTTTAAAATTTTTAGAATATTAATATGTTCGAAAAATTGTAAATTATAAAATATGGATTAGCCAAAGAAACAATATTTGCACTAATTCAACGGTTAGAGGTAGGACTGTTTAAAAAAAGTGCAGAACCCAACTATATTGAAACTAACCGAAACACTTTAAAAAATTTGTGAACCATGTTTATAATTCACACACAATTCACTAACCAAATCGAACTGCAAATAATAAAACCGAACTTCTCATAATTGAAATGCACAAATAAGTTTATGTTCATGTTGCTTCTTCTTAATCAAGACTTTATGTTCCTTCTTCTTAATCAAGACTTTATGTTCCTTCTTCCGTTCCTTATGCACAATGATCGATTTCTTCACTAATTAGTAATGGATTTTTCACTGATTAGTGATCGTTTTCTTCACTGATTACCACCATAACTTCAGCTAATAAATATTTATGAAAGATAAAAATGCAACTACATATTAATACGAGAGAGCTTGAGTGTATATGTTTATGTGTAATAAAGGGACGTGTTGTTGGATTTATATATGATATAGTGGTGGAATGGTGGTGTTAAAAGAAGTTAATAAATATATACAAGGGATTTTCTAAATTAATTAAAAAGAGGCTCATTAAAGTAAATCAAAATAATAATTGATTTAGAATCATCCTCAAATTGTGGATTTGAATAATAAATAAAAAAAAAACAGTTTGATTAAAAAAAAATAGTTTAAAAAATAGTATAACAGTTTGATTAACAAAACCAAAATGGTTTAATTCGAGAGAAAATTGTATAATTACACTTCAAAATTAAGAATTGGTTATCCCAATCACTTATCACATTTGATTGGGTTCGGTATCATAATAATAAAATAATATGAGCAAGTCATTTTTAAATAAAAAAAAAATTGAACAACTTATTTTTAGTGGAATACTTTTTTTTAAATCGGACTTCGAATCTCCCACATAAAACTCTTCCATAGCTATCAAATAATTAATAAGTGTTTGTGTTACTATCCTTTTTTCCAACACCATTCACTCTACATATTTTCGATAAAAAATAAAACAAAATGACACTATTTAAAATAAATAAGAGTTTAATTATTATAAATTCACAATATAAAAAATTTTACACTCTCAAAAAATCGTAATCATTAAATGAATTTATAATTTTAATAAAAATAAATTATAATATAATATTTGTAATCGATTAAGAGTATAAAATCTATTTTCACCATTAATATAAATAAACTAAATATAATAAATAAATGGACACAATGTGGAGAACAATAAATAACACACATAATTTAATGTAATATATATTTTTTTTTAATTAATTGCAAGACTGTTATTTGTATAAGGTGATGGTAAGGTGACTATTTGTGAGGACTAGACTCCGTGTTAGATCGAAACCTTTACTATGTTTGACGGAAAAAAGTCATTAGAATTCGTTCCATATGAACTAGTTTTATTATGTGTTTACTTAATTCCATACTTTCCTATGCAATTCGAACGCAAAATTTGTTTTTTTCACAATTCGAACTCGAATTTTCAGACGTTAAAGCCAAAGAGTTCAAAATATATACGTAAGTTTTTTAATTAAAAAAAAAAAGAAATATATACGTAAATTTAATGTAACAGATAGAAAACATTTATCTTTTATTAGAAGAAATACATACATAAATTAATTGAAGTTGGAGACATGCCCTAATTCTGATAATGAACTCACAAAATTCAACTTATATAAACTTTTTTTAATTAAAAACAAAAGGAAAACATTTATCTGTCGATTTATTGTTCTAGCAGATTATATACACGCCACAAAAAGCATAATAACCACACTATAGGCAGCTGGATTCAACAATACACCCCCCATACAGATCAAGCAAAGTTATTATTATTCGCCATATAAGATTGGCGCATCAAGCCCATAAGCATATGCATATGATTAATCAGCGGTGGTTTGGAGGGTGGCCATGTGGCCCAGCACCAGGAGGACCACCGGGTGGAGGTGCTTGAGGACCAGGTGGAGGTGCTGGCGGGCCATGCGGATGATGAGCAGGTCCAGGATGTGGACCCGGTGGGGGAGGGTGGTGATGAGGGCCTGGGCCTTTTGGTGGAGGTGGATTGTGCATACTTCTTACAATAGTAACCTTCTCAGCCTATGAACCGCACTAGCATTTATCTTGTGGAAATATAATTTGTGATTCAATGAATCAAAACAATTGCTATTTGTAGAGGACAGGAGATAAACTCTTTTAAAGTTTTTAACTATCAGTCAAGGCATAAATTAGTAGTTGGATACCTAACATTCATGTCAACCGTCTACAAACTCAATTAAGATTGCTGTGATATCTGAAGTTAAAATTGATAATTTATTTATTATAATCTAATTTGAAACATTTTAACATACAAGATAAATTATTCATAAAATTATTGTAAATAGTCTTTAAATTTTAATTAAATTAAAAAATATCGATATTATTAAGTTTGATGTATTTTTTTTTTATTTCAAGTTCTTGAGGCTTTCACAATAAAACAAAATATTTAATTATTGATAGATAACAATAAAATAATTCATACTTTTACAAAAATGATTTAAAATTAATTATAATAAAAAAAGTAGGATAATATAAGAACTTGTTAAATACAACATTGATTGAT
>JBBPBT010000347.1:292472-303323 GCA_037974875.1 Cicer bijugum | reverse complement strand
GTTACCGGTTTCGTTTTTCTATTCACACTCACTTTTTCAATTCAAAAATTCGATTTTTCAAATCTGAGTTCATTCATCGGACCCCCACCTTTTTACTCATAGCATCAAAATAATAGTTATATACGGTTTTAAACCTGGTATGTTTTCCCTTGGCATCAATTTGATATGCGAATTTAGGTTTTGAAAAGCTTTGTAATTGAGCTTTACCTGTTGAAAATTTTAAACTTAGATTATTGTAGCTGTTGATGATTTTATAATCTGATCATTTGCCAATTGTTTAATACGATTTGACATATTTGACCTTAATCAATAAAATTATTTGATGATGCCAATCATATCATTTTTGTCAGAAATATTGAAAAATTTACATCTTACAAGTTTACTTCCATTCTTTTATTCATTAAATGGCAAGTAGTGGCACTTGTTTACTCTCCATTAAGTTTTAGAAGGATGTTGATTGATACTGATTTATGCATTGAAGTGCCTGTTTAAGGATGGATTTCATTGAGTAAAAAAAAGGGTGGATTTTAAATTTCAAATATCACATTTGTTCTTAATTAGTTGACTATTCTCGCGACACAGGGTTAAAAAGAATGGATAAGTATGACTTGCGAATTTATGCTGTCAAACATGCAATAAATTCGAGATGACTGTTAAATAGATAATCAGAGTGACTGATACCGGGAAATGACATTTTATACTATTTTTTATAGATGGAAGATCATCAATATGAACATCAGGTTGATTCGACAAGAAAATTTGATGATGAAATTCAGAAAGTCACCGATGAATCCTCATTATTATGTACAGAAGGTAGAATTAGTCGCTGTCCTCATGGTGAAACTTCAACCTCAACCGATACAAGAACAGAGTTACGCGATAATGCTACTGTTGAAGGTTCTTCTAGAAATGTTGGAACAAGTAGTCAGAGGAATTGCTTGTCTGAACATAAGGAATTAGTCCCTCCTTATCAGGTAAGTGCTGGTCATAGTCGTCCTGAATCATTAAGTGATAGTAACAACACAGCTAGTACTTCATATGTTGAACAACAATATTCAGTCTCTGTAAATGTTTCTGCTAACAAGGATAGAATCAATAATGTTGATGATCCAGCTGTTAGTGGTGTCTCTCAAATCTCTCACGAGACTGCACGTCCAAGTGGCTCAATCTCTCAAGAGAATGGGAATCCCGGCTATGGTGAAATTTCTGTTGAGAATGACACAGACGCAGAGACATCTGTCCGTAGTTCTTCCGTTCCTGTTTCTCAAGTTTCTGATACAACACCAACTTCTCAAGTGTCAGAAGATGAACCTCGTCACGAGACAATACCGTCAGGTTTAGGTATTCTTGTGTCCAATCGGGAAAGAGGACATGGAAATGATGGTCTGCTTCAAGTTGATGTGGTCGCAATATCTTCCAATATTTTGTCTCGCAACAACACAGATGCCGATGATCGTAATGCCAGTAGGGGTGGTAGAAGAAGATTATTTCGGGATGTTTTTTCACGAAGTAGTTATAGAAGCCTTGGTGATTCTCCAACCATCGTTTTCTCCACTGGAGGTGCTGATGATTCGGGATCTCAAGATCGGTGGCTTGTTGATTTTGGTGAGGATTTATCAAATGATGAGGTCGGGACAAGGTCTGGATATAGGGGCAGTAGAATTCACAGATTGAATGAACGAATGCGACACTCAAGATCTGAGGTGATTCGGAATATTTGGAGTATACAATGCTTAAATTGCTCATGTCACTTGCATTTTTTAACTGGATTTATGATCACTATCATGTTACTTAAGCTGTTTTCTTTACTTCATACAGATATGGGAAAGGCTTCGCGGCGGCCTTGATGAGATTGGTCGGTTGAACACTTCGTGTCCATTAGGACTCCATGCAGATGGTATGTGCTCATGTGAATCATTCCCAATGGCTGAAGAATCTAGCGCGCGAGCAAGTATTTCAAGAATAGTCATGCTGGCTGAGGCTCTTTTTGAGGTTTTAACCTTTTCTCAGATTGTCATATATTTTTTATTTGCTCTTTAGATTTAATCCAATTTAGCTTTCCACCCTCACTCCCCCCTTGAGGTTTTAACCTTTGATATCCTATAATTGAAGGCTGCTCTCACATTATGAAATGTTGGTAGGCAAGTATTATTATTACTTGTTATGTTAGCTGCAGATGTTTTATGCATAACGAACTATGATTTTCACGGTGCATCATTATGCTTAACTAATTTGAAACTATTTTTTTCTGGTTATCTAAATGTTCCTCATTTAAGCAAAATAATTATTTGCCCAGAAATGATTTTGTGGACCAAAACCAATTTATTTACGCAGTACCTTATTTTTCCACCGCAGGTTTTAGATGAAATCCATCGGCAACCTGTATCCCTTTCCCTATCCATGGTTTCACTTCCTGCACCCGAATCAATCGTGAACTCTTTACCTCTGAAGTCTCACAAAAAGGTTGATGCAGCTGATAGAGGCAATGATGCTGAACAGTAAGCCCCTTGATCCTCCTAATTACTATCTAAGTAAACAAGTTTCTCTATATTTGATGTGTCAGTGTGGTTGTGGCTGATTAGTTTTTAGCTTTTAATGCTCAAGTCGAGTCTATGCAAGGGATATTATGATACTTTGTTCTGCCCTTGACTGCTGCTTACATAAAAGTTCTACTATATTTTGTTTTTATTTGTTCATTTAGCTGTTCAAAGTTCTTCTATCTTCCAACATAATAAAACAAAGTTAAAAATCATTTTGGTAGATGTTACATATGCCTGGCGGAGTATGAAGATGGGGACCAAATACGAGTTCTTCCTTGCAAGCATGAATATCACATGTTGTGCGTCGATAAGTGGCTGAAGGAAATACACGGGTAACCTGATATTTTGTCTCATTTTTCCAGATTTACCTGTTTAAAATATATTAGTAACCATTTTTTTCTGCTTCTCCTCTGTTACAGTGTATGTCCTCTGTGTCGTGGCAATGTTTGTGGGGGTTAACAGAGTCGTCAGCACACTCAGAAGTGTAGTATCAGTGATATTGTTGTACATTGTACATAAATAGTTTAAATCTAGGCCAAACTTCAATTTACGCCTTCTACATACTCACTTCACATCAATTTGTTCCTCCAGAAATTAGTGTCATCAAAATGGTTCATTTTGATAATCACACAGAGAAGTTGATTGGTCATTTTGATTTCACGTTAAATCTTTGACTCCCTAATTGATATCAGAATTTTTGAAAGATTAAATTGATGTATAAGTGTATGTTTAATAAGCATAAGTGATAATCATCAGCCTAAAATCCATTGGGCCCTTGGCAAATCATAGATTCATATATAACTAATTAACAAGGTGAAATTTTATGTTTGATCCGATAAGGATTGATATCATGAAATTAGTGTACAGTAGTTGAACTCCTTTTTATGCTCTTAAAGTCTTAATAATATTATTATATTTCTGCAGATAGGATCTGGGGGGCATAGCTCAAATGGTTGAACTGAAACATCAAGTTTGAAAAAAAGTCTTCAAACCCTGACTTACTAACATATAATAATAATAATATAACAATTTAACATTTGCCTATATTAAAATAAAATAAATCCTAGAGATGGATTTCTTAGAGGAAGAAGCTGATCAAGACCTCAGCTTAATTAGTTCCATACGCTCTCCTCATAAGTTATAACCATGAGAAAATGGATTGATGTTACTACTGCTAACTGAATTATTATTATCACGATGATGAACAAAAAGATTTGGATGAATGTTTTCATCATCATCAAACGTTGTCCATCGCTTTGAGTTGCCTCCACGTTTTTCTTTTGCAATGCTACGCATGTTATCCATTTCTTCAACGTGGTTTTTGAATTCCTTTTTCACCACATCCAGCACAACATCACCATATCGCTCACACCATGATCTTCAACACAGTAGATAGAGAGAGATACATAAGACAATAAAGAGAAGTAATAAAAAATTGAAACCACATATATGAAAGAGGTGTTTAATTGAGTTTGTTTGTTGCAGTGAAAATTGTTTTTTTTTTTTTTTTATAAAAAAAAAATCAATTATAAAAATTAAAATTTTTGGGAAGTACTTAAAAATCAGTTATAAGTTGACTCACTTGGGAAAGTAGTTTTTCAAATCAGCCTTATCCACTGGAATTCTTGTAGAAATTGCTTCAATCTGATCATTCCTGTATGCACAAAACATATGCAAACAAAAGTTACATTTATATTCTTTGCAAACAATAAGTATCATTTTTCCAAATGAAGTTTATTATGATATATAACAAATAATTAAGAAAAATTATATAAATGAGAAAATACTAACGAAAACTTAAGATTTGGATTTGTGCTGCTAAGTTCTGTCTGAATTCTTGACAACTCCTTCTTTATATTGTTTCCCAAAACCTATTTACAATTCACAATAAAATTAATGTCCAAAATTAACTCAAATGAAATAACATTCATAGATTGAAAAAACATATAATGAAAGAATTAAAAAATAAACCTTATCTATGAAAAAATCAGATGGAGAACCATCAGAATGCAACTTTTTCTTTATCAACTTAGTGTCTGGTCCCTCCCCAACAGCTCTTGCAAAAGCCTCACTGTCAGATCTCTGATTCAAAGGCAAAGGAGCTGTTTCATCATCATCATCCAATTCACTTCTCTTCCATTTCTTGAATCCATCAAATCCCCATTGTTTTTTCACTGATTTCCCTCCTCTTTGTTCCATCTCACAACCACCATGTCCTTCTCTTTGTTCCTTATGAAACAAAGTTCTAAATGGTTTTCTCTTCAACTTCTCCGAACCAGCACTGCTTTGTTTCGCTGGTTCGGGTGGTCCGGTTTCCTCCATAAGAATTGAACCACTTTCACTTTGTTGTTTTCCTTTTGAGTGCAATGAAGGTGAATCAAATATGCTCTTTTCAGACCAGTTTTTGTCATGCTTGTTATTGGAAGAAACAAAGCCGAAAACGGATGCTGCTCCTTTAATCTGCTTTAAAGCTGACCCTTGATTTGATTTGGTCTTAGAATTCAAATTCTCTTTGTTTTTATCATCCTTCAAGTCAATAACTGACCACTCCTCTTCTGAATTCTCTTTTGAGTCTTTCGATTTCGACGCGATTATGTCACTAGCTTCAATCTTAGCTCCTTGTACTGCTAGTCTTTGTAGCAATGGCCTTTTTGAAGAATGATAGTCTTCTTCAGAAATGCACTTGGCATAAAGTAGTTCCTGTAATGTAAAAAAAACGACAAGAAATATTTCAAAGTTTGAATCTTTAACGTATGAAAAACTGACAATCTCTGCTTAAATGAGAAAATATTTTTAGTATCTTCAAAAAGTTAAGGCAAATTTGATTTCTGAAAATATTTTCTATTTTTTTTTTTAAATTGTGTTAATTTGACTTGAAGTGAATAATTGTCAAAAACAATAAAAATATAAAAGAATTGTTTTCATTGTTTCTATCCCTAGCACATAATTGTTAATTTTAGGAGTCTCACAAATTGTTATTATTAGAAAATTAAAACAAAAACAAAAAAAATGATTTCACAAAATAAATAGCTTAAAAAGGATGAATAGATTAGTTGAAAATTGAAATGGTACTCAAATTAAGGTTCATTGACAGCACTAACCTGCAAAAACAGAAGTTTATCTCTTAATATAACAGCGTGTTCTTGTTCTGGAGTAGAAGCAATAAGTGTCTCAAGCAAGTGAGTTTTGAAAGCTGAAACTTCAGATTCAGCCACAATACCTTCTTTGTGAAGACCCATCAAATTCATAACTTGGTGAAAAGTGTCTTGTTGCCATTTAAGGTTATCAGATTGTAGCTTTGATAATTTGTGCTCTGCTGAAGGCAAAGATCGTTTTTTGAAGTTGAAAGGAAGAATGGTTTTGCAGAAAGAGGTGATTGAATCGTGGAGTGTTGAATAGTAAGCGGGGGTGTAGTTAGAGTAAACCATCTTTGTTGTTAGAAGAACACAATTCTTGTATGCGAACAAGTTGTTTGAGATTTTAGTCAGAGATTCAAGTTTGTCTGGTTTTGGTCTATGTGTTGCTTTTGAATTGTTATTATTATTTCTGAAACGGTCACTTGATGTAGGAAACTAGCCGTTAACCAATTTTTTAAATTTGTATATTAAATTGTCCTATATTAAATGTAAAATACCCAATTGTTCTAATGATTATTCTTTGGCTGGACTTACGAGTTACGACCTCGTGAATAATTTTTTTTAAGCCCATTAGAAGGCCGCAACCGCAATGCAGAGTTATGTAATTTTTTTTTTCTTTTTAATTATTCAGTTATTGATTGTTCAATAAATTAAAAATAATTAAAAAAGAATTAAAATATTATTAGTAAAATAAAATAAAATAAATTTAAAAAAGAAATAAAAACATGGTTAATTAGGTGTACTAGAACAAATGTGGATTATATTATTTTAACTATTTTATAAATAAATTTATATTATTATAACAATTTTACCCTTTTTTTCTTGAGATAAATTAATCATTTAATTCTTTTTGTTAACCACTTCTTCTTAATTTTTTCCGATCTAATAAATAAAAATTAACAAAAATAGTTACAATTAAAAATAATAAATTATATTAATAACATAAAATAAAAATATTAAATAAAAAAAATACATCAAATAAAAAAAAATTACAGATTAAACACATATGTCGTATGTACAAGACTATGTCGTATGTACAAGACTACAGGTGAGGGGTGGAGATTAGAAACCCATACATTTCATCTTCTATTAGATGTGAGTGCAGAATCACTTTAGAAACTCATACTTCATCTTCTATAACTTCATACACGCAAAATATGAGTTTAATATTTTAAAGTTAATGTATTTTTTTTCTTCATTATTATTTTATTTATTAAATCCGAAAAAAAATAAAAAAATGGTTAATAAAACAGAATTAAGTGGCTAATTTATTGCAAAATAAGATACAATTATTATCATAATATAAATATAAATTTATTTGATAAAATAAGATGAAATTGTTAAAATAATATAATAAATTATTTGTTCTAATACATTTAAATAATCATATTTTTTTC
The DNA here is from genome assembly GCA_037974875.1 of Cicer bijugum. Lineage (NCBI taxonomy): Eukaryota > Viridiplantae > Streptophyta > Magnoliopsida > Fabales > Fabaceae > Cicer > Cicer bijugum. Next base: position 296,249 of record JBBPBT010000347.1, on the reverse strand, counting down.
TTAAATTTAATATATTTCATTTTATTAATATATGTTGATTTGTTAAATATTTTAACTATTTTTAAATTATTATATAATCAATAACTGAATTATTAAAAGGATAAAAAAAATTGTGGCTAAGATAATTTAACCTCTGCTTCTCACACTTGTAATTCAAATATGTGTTGACATGATTATTTTTATTTGATATTGCATTTTCGGATTCATAATAAATAATATATTTTTTTAATATTTTTTTTACCGAGCAAAAAATTAATATATTTATCAAAAGTTCTAAATAAATAATATATTTTTTTCATAAGCGCTGTAAAAACATTTACTTTAAATGAAAATCATTTACTTTTTAATAAATAAAAACAAATTTACAAACCCTTATCACCTCTACTCTGGGAATCCTTATATCCTCTACGTACTGTGCGGCAATCTACGTTGTCTCAAGTATTTATTAATTTATTTTTGTCAAAAACTCTTTAGTTTTTTAATAATTGAAAACTAATAAATTGTTATATATTAAATCTTTTTTTGTTGAAATTTGTTGATCTGTTCTGTTTTGAAATATTTTCTGTTTTGAAATTGTTATTAGATATGTTGATATTAGATATGTTGATATTGGTTTCTTTTTGAAATTTGTTGATTTGTTCAGTAGCTTATTCTTTTTGCAACTGCATTTATATATGTCATATAATATGGATCGGAAATAGATGTCTGCCAATCGATTGTCAAAAGAGTATGAAAATAGAGTGAAAGAGTTTGTTGAGTTTGCAGTGAAGAATGCAAAAGATCCAAATAGAGTCGTTAGTCCTTGTTTAAAATGTTGTTTTGGAAAACGCGTTAGAGAAGATGAATTGGAAGGACATTTAGTATGTAATGGAATTGATCAAAGCTACACATGTTGGATAAGACATGGTGAGAAAAAAAAAAGGAAACATTAATTTTGAGAATGGTTCGACATATGCTTCAACTGACTTCGATACAGATACATATGAGCTAGAACGAGTTGAGGAGATTGCAAAAGCAGTTGAAGAAGATCCTCGAGATTGTCCTAAAATGCGGTTGAAACATTGTAAGAAGAATGTGTTTCTTGGACATCATAGATTTTTACCTTATAGTCATCAGTATAGTGGGTGGAGAAATGCATTCAATGGAAAATCAGAGGAAGGTAAAGCTCCTTTAGCACCGACTGGATATCAAATACTTGAAAAAGTACACGGTTTGACCAATAAATTTGGCAAACCTTTTGCGGGAGAGCTGGTCAAAACTGGGTGGAAGAAAAAGTTAATTTTCTTTGAATTGCCATATTGAAAGTCATTGTATATAAGACATTTCCTCGATGTGATGCATATTGGAAAAAATGTATTTGATAGTGTTATTTGTACGTTACTCAATGTTCCAGGAAAGTCTAAAGATGGCATCAACACAAGATTGGACTTGGTCGATATGAGAATAAGAAATGAATTGGGTCCCGTAAAGAAAGGAAATCACACATATCTACCTCTAGCCGCTCATACTCTATCTAGAAAAAGGAAAAAATTGTTTTATGTAAATTTCTACACAAAGTTAATGTTCTAGAAGGATACTCTTCAAACATTAAAAATTTGGTTTGTATGAAAGACCTCAAGTTAAAAGGTTTGAAGTCCCATGATTGTCATATTCTAATGGAGCATTTGCTATCAATAGGTATACATTCCATTTTACCTGAAAAAGTTCGACGAACCTTAACTAGATTATGTTTCTTCTTCAGGGAAATTTGTAGTAAAGTGATCGACCCTCAGAAATTACCGACATTGTAGAGAGAAATTGTTGTTACTTTGCATAAAAGTAATAATAATTAGTTACTGTTTATTATCAACTACACTAAATTTTATAATATAATCAAAATAAATTAAACATTTTAGTTGAAAAACCAATTACATTTTCTGTCTTATTTTGCTTTCACAACAATTGGCATGAATTTTATGTTGCCTTATTAGATACTAATTGTGTACTTCACTGAGTTATCTTTCAACAATTCCTTTTAGAAATCAACTACATCTCAATACCGCTAATAGTTTTTCTGCTAACTTATCTTTTAAAAATTTGTATGATAACAACTCTTATATATTATAGTCCTTTTAACGAAAAGAAAAACAAACTTAGCAAATGTATGCTTCATATCTGAGAATATATCAAACACCACTAAAAAGTGAAATTACTCTTCAAACTTCAAATTGCTACCATCAGCCCCAACGGCTGATAAATTCCATGATGCCACACATTACTCTGTTATACCAGACCATGTCAAATTAAACACCTTCTAAAATCCAATTTTAGATACAATTTACATTGTATGTGTACACTCTTAAACACAACTTTAGAAATGTCATGTTTAATATAGTCTTATTCTAAACTCTTGAAAACATAACTTCAGAAATCTCAAGACAAGACAAGGATAGATAAAACATTTCATGAATCTTGTTTCATAATTTCTTTTCCTTCTCACAAACATGTAGTATGTGTAATATTTGGAAAAATGACAAGTTATGGATAGACTTAACTTCTAAAATTTCAAAGTAAGCACTCAAAATATGGCTATACCGTTTGTTATGATATTTGGTTGAGTAACCTATAGGGCAATTTCATTTTACATGTAAGAATCCCTTATTGTATTTGTATAAGAACTATCTTTTGTGACAAAATAGAAGAAATATTAGCAGCCTAAATTGTTTAATTTGATTTTTTTTTTCTTTTTGAGTTGCTTAATTTTTATTTGAAATTGTTTTGCTGGTTTTCATTTCATTATAAATTTGAGGAACAGCCACCGAGATTTCGATTCACTGAGAACCGTATAGTAGTAGTAGTGAACCGTATCATCTTCAATTCACTACTCTTTATTTTGGGTACTTCGTTTTTTCAATTTTTCTTCAATTTCTCTTATATATATTACTTATTATATTCTACTATAAAAAATTTCGTGACTTGTTATTATGAAGACGGCTATGGACAAGAAACAAAAGGTAATTAAGCATACTATTAAAAATTATCGGTCAATATCATTAAAATTTTACTTAATGTGACAATTTCTTTCTCTAAAAAAAAAGATTAGCAGACACTTTTGCATGGTGAATTAATTTGTTCTCATATTGATTCTTTTGAGGGTCCAACCTCTTTTTATAAATATGTAAACATGTCTAAGCAATACCAAAAGTTAGTCATTTTGTTTTCTTTGCCAAAAAAAAAAAACCCTTGAAGCTATAATAGAAAAAAATGTTGAAAATTATGTTGTTTGTTGCTATTGCAACTATCCAAGTGGGAATTGTACATGGAACATGAGCAAACAAATACATTGATTGTATTCCACTACGAGAAGCATGCATTATAAACAAAAAATGTTGTCATCTACCCCATGCTTTGGCTATGTCTCCACCTGTTTAGAATTGTTAGCTCTTTTGCTATTTTACTAATATGATAATAGTTTGAGGTTGAGAAAGGGTGTAGTCTTTCTTATGTAATAAATTAAAATAAAATGCAATGATATGATATGAATAATAAGAAATTATATATTATTTCATCTTTACTATTATTGTTGCACGCATTTTTTAATTTAATGTTACATTTTGTAATATTTTTTATTTTTTCCTTACTTAAAAATAATTTACACATTTACTTTTTGCTAAAGAAACTAATCAAATCTACAACATATTGATTCAAACCTTGTCCTTTTATCTCAAGAGAAATGCCTTGAAATTCCCTAAGATCATAGTTGATTGTACATTTGGAGTTTTTTTTTTTTTTTTTTTT
>JBBPBT010000347.1:257277-273829 GCA_037974875.1 Cicer bijugum | reverse complement strand
AATTAATGAGAATGAGTTTTTTTTTTAAAAATCAATTAATGAAAATGTATGTTATCTTAAATTGTGTGAACCATGTGCAAAACATGCATTTAAAATTGAAATTATGTTTTTAATATTTTATTTATTTTGACTGAATATAAGTTTTGACTTTAAAAATAATAATAAAAAAAATTAACTTTTATACATTATAAGTGTTTAAAATTAATTATAATTAAAATAAAATATTTTTAATGATTTAATAATTAAAACCGATTGACATACATCCATATAAAAGCAATACATGATTTTTGTGTGGTTTTTTCTTCTAACTTATCATTCATTTAAATTATTTTATTTCTAAATTTATACTTCCTTCCTATAAAATAATTGAATTTTTTTAAATTATTATATTTATAATTTATAATAAATACGGCGAGGGGAATAATTTTCTGTCGATAAGAAAAAGTAAAGTGGTTTGGTTGAAAAGGAAAATCAGTAGAAAATAGTAAAAAGGTAAAACATTATTTTTTCCTCTGAGAAAGTAGGGGGAGTGAGAACTGAGTAGGAGGGTGTTTTCGATTGATAAGCATTTCTACCCTACGTTACGCTTACGCATATGCAAGCCGTTACTTTACTATACTATCTTGAATGGAAGAATTTCACTGTCATATTGACGGAAATACCCTTCAAATGGAATATAATACCCTTTCTGCCCAAATTTCCATTTCATTTTTTGGACCCTTTCTTTTCCGTAACCATCCTCCACAACCTCCATGCCCTTTTTCGTCATTTATCCTCTCGTTCTCACCTATTTACTACAACTACACACTTTCTCTTTTTCTCACTCTCCCTCTCGTCTTTCTCCTTCTACCATTCCAATCCAAAAAAGCTTCTGCAATTTTCGTTCATGGCAGAAGAAGATTCCACACTCGAATCGCCTCATTCTCTCAAGTACAAACTCAAATCCTCTCTATGTCTATCGTGCTGTTTCTCTCACCACCGCGTCAGGCCCAGGATCGTTCGAAGTTCCTCTCTTCGAACTCACAACAAGTCTCGCTCCAACGATTTCCCTCACTTAAAGGAGAAGTGCTGCAATTTCATCTCACAGATCGCTCGCCGCCACCGACGTCACTCCGCCGACTTTCACTACGACGCACTCAGTTATTCGTTGAATTTCGAAGACGATGCCGCCGATAAGAAGTCCGTTAACGATCTCCGCAGTTTCTCCGCGAGGTTACCGGCTTCTCCGCCGTCGACGGTTTCGACGAATTCCGCTAAAGCGGCAGTCGCCACCGCGGAAATCCCCGCTCATAGTTGATCTAAAATGTAACCGCAGATCTTGAATTGTATAAATAGTTTTTTGAGCCGTTGCAAAATTTGCAATGTAGGTGCATCCATGGGATCAAAACTCCGATCCCGGACGACGTTTTAAAATTGCTTTTCTTCTTTTGTTATTTCTCTATTTTTCTTTATATTGTAGATAAATAATAACGTCATTTTTTGGATTTAACTACCGACATCACAATTCACAAATACAACTGAAACCAAAGGAATAAGGAATATAAAAAAGAAAACGATAGATAAAGGGTAAAATGTGGAAAATGATTATGGTGTTTATTTTTCTTGGTGCTTCTCCCTTGTTTGTTTGTTCGCTGTTAGTATGGGATGTTTGAGATATTGCTTGCGTAGCGTTGAAATTTGAAAGAAAGTACTTTGAATCAGAGGTAGTGACGGACTGGTAATGGTAACTGAAACTCTGACATATGACGACTCTATTATTATTTCGTCTTCATCATACGACTATAGAGTGATTTGTATTTTATAGAATATTTTAATCATGGTTTTCTTATCTCATTTGCAATCAAAAATGTTCTCTGTACACTCTATAAAGTGTATATACTTTTGAAATACAAAAAGATAAAAGAGAGTGAACATATATTATGTCATTGTTGTTTACAATTAAAAAAAAAACACTTATTTTGATTTATTTTAATATATAATGTGCTAAAATCCTATCTCATGGTCGTGACAGTTGACATGCGAAGCAATCCAACAATTGTTGATAGCTATATTGTATTTAACTTATCGTTGTGCATATTGTTTTGTTTATTTAATTTTTAATAACGTTAAATTAGTGATTGCATTACTTGTAATTCTTATGGGTTTTTGATATTATTTGAAATGTTGATTATATTGACATCGTTCTAAGTTTTATTTTTAGAGTATTTTGACAACGATTATATAATTTATATTTACTAGAGAAAAAAAAAATTTACAACTGTCCTTATGCTACTTTTATCTATTACATTTTTATTGATCACTCATAGTTTGTTATGTTTAATTGTACTATGAGAGAAATTGATGAAATATTATACTAAATGTCAAAATTTGTAACTTCTTAAAAAAATTATTTGAAGATGTAGACTTGTTGTCCTCCTTTTAGCATTTTCCTTTGTGCTAGTGTCGATGAGTTAGACATCATTGTAACTGACATATTAGTCTTTAGAAATGTAATGCCCAAATTAAGATTTTCTTTATTTTTATCCTCCTCATTTTTTTCATTACTGCAATTTTTAAACACATTTGACATACAATTATAACTTACACTCAAAGTAATTGTCAATTGTTATATAAGAGAATGATGAAAAGACTTAGTATTTTATTAATTGAAAAACCTATTTATACATAAGTCAATCTAGCTAACTAACAAAATATGCTAACTGATTTTTAACAGCTAACTAACTGATTGATGGTTAAGTTGGTTACGACATCTATTTTTATATTGCTTGAATTACAAGTCATCTAATATTTTTCCTTAATTCAAGTATCTAAGTGAAACCACTCATAATATGCCCCTCAACTTATCAACCTTGTTGGTTCTCAATGCTTCAATCATGATATCAACTATCTGCACCTCAGTTTTATAGTATATTTGGTTGAGCTTGTTCCTCCCAACTTGATCTCTTAAGAAATTGAACCTTGACTATTTATACTTGCAAGGCCGTGAGATACAAGATTATTTGCTAGATTAATGACTGAAATATTGTCAATCGTCGATGGGTCTGGTCTACATATCTCAATTTTAGCTCAATAAGTAAAGATTCAAGCTACAAGGATTGACACACTGTATAGCTTCCAGCAATGTATTCTGCCTCACATGAGGATAAATCAATAACTAGTTGTTTCTTTAAACTTCATGCAATTGAGGACTTTATGAGCTTGAAGACATATCATAATGTGTTACTTCTATCACTTTTGTCTCAACACCAATCAGAATCTGAATATCCAATCATATCTTCATCACACTGTTTCATGCTCCTATAAAACAAAATTGCATGCCCTAGTGTATATGATAAATGATAAGGAATGAATCAATCATTCTATTCCAAGCTCTAGGAGCTTGCTTGCAGCCATAAAGAACTTTTTTCATCATGAACACCTTGTTCTCACACTTTACTCGTGTTTTTTATTGTTTTTTTTTCTTAGATCAAACTAAATAACTTTAATACCAAAATTGTTGGCAGACAATTATAACTTATACTCAAAGTTATTGCCAAATGTAATACAAGAGAATGATGAAAATGTTTAGTATTTCATTGATTGAAAAAGCCTATTTATACATGAGCCAATCTAGCTAACTAACGACATATGCTAACTGACTTTTAACAACTAACTAACTGATTAGTTAAGTCGGTTACAATGCTTATTTTTACATTGTTTGAATTATAAGTCATTTAATACACATAAGTGATACAAATACACAAATTCGTAAAATATGTGACATTAATTAAATATTTATTCACTAAAACTATATTAATGGAGACATCCATTTATTTTGAGAAATAGAGAGGATTTTCATTAGTAATACACATAAATAGATTAGATTGGTCATATCTTAAACATGTAATATTATAATTCGTAAAGTCGTTAAGCTCTAGTTCAACTAACAAATATTAATATTGTTAGGTTGAACGTCTTGTTATGTGTTCGAATTCAATAATCCACGACCTTACAATTGTGTGAATTAACTATAATGAAATTTATCATCTTTTCTAAGATAAAAAAACTATTATAATTCGTAAGGCCTAATTCAACTAACAAATGTTGATATTGTTATACTGAATACTGTGTCTCGGTTTTGAAACTAAGACCTTACAATTGTGTTTGAATTTCTTTACTATCTCATCTAGACAAAAAAAAAAGTAATATTATATATATAGGTGGAGGATGATGCATGTCAATAAAAAAACATAATAAGTGTAATTTTATACCGTATAAAGGATGTATCAAATTACACTGAAAGAGTTATCATAAGAATTACATTCATTCAATAACATCGTATCAAATAAATATTTTTTAAAATCGATTGATAGATTGAAAGTTACTATCATATATATCATAAATATAAATTTTGACATTAATCAATAATTATTTTCTATATCATCATGATGTATTAAGATAACATCAATTATCTAAATATATATAACACTAGTTTTGATATAACTTTGTCAACATAATAAATGATTAACATCAATATTTATAAATATGATAATTGTTTTTAATCTAACCGTTGATTTCAAAAAATATTAATTCGACATAATGTTATTAAATGAGAGTAAGTTTTAGTGTATCTATTTGAATGTAATATATGTTTAAGTATGTATAATATTTTAGTAATTTTTTTTGCCAAAAAAAAACCATTTAGGAATTTAAATGTATTTCTGTGTAGGACACAAAATATCTATACACGCCTACGGTATAAATAAATATCTAAAAACTTACTTTTTATTTAGATTTGAATCTACAATTAATCAATACAAATTACAATTTCCTCGTTTTTATTAGTTGTTCCGGTTTGAGAGCACATAATTTATGACCTCAGTGATGATCAGCTAAAGTTGACCTAGAGTTTAAACACGTGTAATATTTTGGTGCAAATATGCTGAGTCTCCCTCTTTTTTCTATTCTTGTGGTGCCTTTTGCTGCACATTACTTACCCGGGAAAATATTAACGATAGCATTGTTGTACAAAAATAAAATACAAGTGTAGAGGCATCAACATAATTCGTGATGGAAGCATTATTTTAAAATTAGAATTGGAATATGAAATAACTGATAACTGATTTTTAAAAGAAAAAAAAAAACATAAATTTGATTTCGTTGGTCATTGATGCGGCACTGTAAATGGAAGAAAAGAAAAAAAGAAGCGCTATTTTTAGAATGAGAGATTCAGAAGCAATTATTTACGTTTTCCTCTTTCCAAATCGAGACTCCACCATCATCATTCTTCTCTTCTCTTCTTTCTTTCTTTCTTTCTTTCTTTCTTTCTTTCTTTCTTTCTTTTTTTCTCTTCATTATTTATCACTCTTACTTCGATCTTCAATTTCAATTTTTCAATTTTTTATTTAATTTTATCCAAATTTCACTACTGTACATTTTAATCACAATTTCCACCATTATTAACCCTCCTCATTACATTACATCATGTAATACAATGTGATTTCAATCAATAGTTTTTTTTTTTTTTGCAGCAATGGCGTTTGATCATAATTCTGTTCCAAACGATCTGCGTGTGTTGAATGTGGCTCCGATAATGGCGGAGGAGCCGCTCATTTCTCCGGCAAGCGTCACCTCGCCGCCGACTCCCGATTCAGTTACCGATTATTTCTACCCGCCGTCGGTCTCCGCCGCCGCTGCCACATCAGCAACATGGTGCGTTCGCCCTGTTGTGAATCCTGCTTCTATTGGTTTAAACTATGGGTCTAGTTTTGGGAACCGTGTTGTGGCTAATAATGCTTTGAATTTGGGGAATTGGGTGGGTGCTAATAGTAATAGCAATAGCAATAATGGTTTGCATAATAAGGCTTGTAATGATGGTGTAAGTGTAGTTGTAAATGGTTTTTCTTATGGTGGAACTAGAGTGGTTGATGAGGTTGGGGACGATTTGGTTTCGGGTAGGAAAGTGAAATTTTTATGTAGTTTTGGTGGGAAGATTTTGCCTAGGCCTAGTGACGGAGTATTGAGATATGTTGGAGGACAAACAAGGATAATTAGTGTTAAAAAAGATGTGAGTTTCAATGATTTGGTGCAGAAGATGGTAGATACTTATGGACAGCCTGTTGTTATTAAGTATCAGCTTCCTGAGGAGGATCTTGATGCATTGGTGTCAATTGCTTGTCCTGATGATGTTGAGAATATGATGGAGGAGTATGGAAAATTGGTTGAGAGATCGCCCGATGGTTCTGCTAAATTGAGGGTTTTTTTGTTCCCTGTCTCAGAGGTTGATTTTTCGGGTGCGGTGCAGCTCGGGGATTTCCAGGATACTGGTCAGAAATATGTTGATGCTGTGAATGGTGTTGTAGATGGGAATGTGGTTTGTGGTGGGTTCAATAGGAAAGAGAGTGTTACAAGTGCGGCTTCAACACAAAATTCTGATTTGAGTGGGATGGAGAATATTGATAGTTCCGTCGCTGGTCAAGGGGAGTCGGCGTCCTGCACGTTATCTTCTGGAGAGAATCTGGCTGCTTCTCCAGATACAAGTTCAAATACTGTTTCATTTGGCATGCCTGTGACTCACACTCCATATATTCATAATGAGGCTGAGGTAGAAAAGTCGGTGCCTGTTACTTTGTCTCAGCAGCCATTTGAATTGCACCAATCAGGAATGGAAATTCCACCACCTTCACCTTATTTGAACCATGCAGAATATGTCCAACTTCCTCCTCAGATGGGGTTCCCAAATTCCCAGCTTTTAGGAAAGACTAGGCCTGTTTTTGCCCAACAACAGTTTCATAGTAATAATAATACTCCTGGTTTAGCATTCCATCAGGTCATCTCTGGAGCCCAGATGACAATGAATCAACCTTCTTCTCATGTTGGTGTAAGATCAAATGTCATCCAACCACAACCGATGATACAACCACAGCGTAATCATTTGAACCAATACAATGATGAAAATACATCAGGAATAAGGATTGTTCAGCTTCCTGCAGAACATAGCTACAACACATATCAGGTTCCAGTTAATCAGGTTCCAGTTAATCAAGTTCCGGTGAATCAAGTTCCGGTAAATCAAGTTCCATCTTTAATAGTTGGGGGTAATTGTGGTTTTGTTCAGGTTCCTCCACAAGAGCATGTTGTTTTCTCTGATGGGTTATTACCTCAACAAAAAATAATTATACAAGAAAAAATCCACCGAGTTGAGGGTTGTTCTATGTGTCAGAAAAAGCTGCCTCATGCCCATTCAGATCCAGTTGTTCAGGATCAGCACAATGGCAGTTCAGGTCCAGTTCCTGATTCAAACCCGAATTACCATAGTTTTCCAATGGAGGACACTGTAAACGCTCAAGCAACAAAGAGGTTAACACCCTTGAAGGAAGGGGTAGTTGAAGAATGGGTTAGCACAAGACCAAGTGTCATTAGCAAATTGGAAAGTCCTAATAGACATTGTCCCGATAATACTGGGGTTTCTCATAATTTTGAGTCTCAGCCTGATGGTGGGAGGATTTTAATGCAAAAGCCAGAAGAATTTGATCATCCTAGAAATTCATTTATCCAAGAAACGATTGGTAGGACAGGTGGAAAACATTCTCCTGGGGATGGGCTTGGGGCCATGAGAACGGCACCACTGATTTATCCAGATGATGTTGTCCACCAGCATATGATGCCGTCTGAAACCTGTGTGAAGCAAAATTGTCTTGTGAATGAACATGTCAATAATAATATACCTATAGTTGATGGAACATCTACGCAGACTCCGGCATGCGTCACTCAAGCATCTCCCAAAGAATACACTAATGAACATACTGGTATCATTTCTAAATCGGATGTGGTAGATAATTGGATTAGACAAGGCTATCTAAGACCTGTTGATGGAAGAATGGACACTCTCAAGGTACACAATGAGGAAGGTTATGTACATAATGACCAATGCTTGCTTCCAGTTGATAAATCTTTAGATTACAACACTCAGCTTGCTGCAGAGGAAGAGGTGATTCTCGATAACAACTTTGGCATGTCAAAATTGACAGTTGACTCAAACCAAACTAAGATGACATGCGTGCTGCCATGTTCTTCTAAGGAAATTTTATACAGGAACAATTCCAGGCTAGGGGAATATAATGAGGATTCACAACCACCTGTGTTGGACGTTCCTCAATCAAAGATTGGAAACCACCACAAGGATGATGCAGCATCATCTTCATCATCACCAACTGTCATGTTTGGGGATATGCAAGATTCTCCAAATTCAGTTTTTGGCAATCAGGATCTCTGGAATATACAGCACGAGACCTTCTTTCATCATGTCGTACCGAGCAAAGCTGCATTGGAGAAAGAAACCTATTCTCATATGGATCACTTTGGTGAACATCCAGGAAGCTACAAGAAACAAAATATGAATGCACAATTGGAAGATGGCCTCTACGAATCACTCAAACAGAATTTTACTTTAGAAAATAATTGTTCCGGCAAAGGTATGCAGATTGTTTTTTTATTTGAAGAAGCAAAATGTATTAATAATGCACTTAGTTTCCTAAAAATATGAAACTAGCTACAGGTGGTTGCGGAGTTCATAGTACATATTGTGTTTTAGGGTGCAGCTAGGTTAAAACAAGAGAGTGAAGAAAAATTTCTTATTATTATTAAAACTGAAATAGTACAAACGCGCGTGTGTGTGTGTGTATATATATATATATAATGCTGTCAGCTATCTAATGAATGCAGAGAATAAAAGAAATATAAATTAAGAAATAAATCAAATCAGAGTGATTTGATTATTTCTCAAAATACAAATAAACTTAAATAGAAAATCAACTAAAAAACACAATCAAAAAGCTTGGTATGAACAAACTTTTGGTAAGGATATCAACAACTTTTTGTGAAGTGGGGACAAAAGACATGCAAATCAGTCTTGCATCTACTTTCTCTGTTGAACAAGATTTTGACAAATACTAATTGTTGTCTTGTTGTCGCAATACAACTTCATTGGAAGAGTTATAGGAAGTTTAAGCTCTTCTAAGATTCTTTGAAGCCATAGAATTTCACAAACACCTTGGGCCATTGCCCCTATATTTTGCCTCAGTGCTGTTTCTAGCTACTACATTTTGTTTCTTGCTGCTCCAAGCACTAAGTTTCGCCAAACAAATGTGCAGTAACCAGATGTTGACTATCTATCTGTGATGGACTCTGCCCAATCTGCGTCAGTAAATACCTCAATGCCTTGTTGGTGAATTTTTTGAAAAAATAGTCCCCTTCCGTGGGAACTTTGGAGATAACTTAAAATACGGTAAACAACCTCTAAATGTTCTTTGTGAGGTGAGTGCATAAACTGATTCACTAAGCTAACAACAAAGGCTATATCTGAACGAGTATGAGATAGATAATTCATACTAATCTTTGATACTCAGATGTATCCACTGGATCAGCACTGCCATCACCACCAATTTTCCGATTAGGATCTATTGGAGTATCAACTGGCCTACAACCCATCATCTCGGTTTGTTTCTTTTAGAAGATCTAAAATATATTTCTGTTGAGATACAACAATCCCTTTCTTTGATCTTGCAACTTCCATTCCCAAAAAATACTTTAAATACTCAAGATCTTTAATTTCAAACTCAGCAGCAAGAAATGCCATCAAAATTTTTATTTCACTAGAATAATCCCCAACGATAACCATATCATCTACATAAATGATCATTAATGCCATTTTACCTTCAGTAGAATGTCTCACAAACATGGTGTGATCGCTTTGACACTGAGAATATCTTTGTTTCTTAACAAATTGGGTGAATCTTTCAAACAACATTTGAGGTGACTGTTTCAAGCCATAAAGAGACTTCTGAAGCTTATAGACATTTTGGTTGAATTTAAATTCAAACCCCGGAGGTGAATCCATATAGACTTCCTCCTCTAAATCTCCATTTAAAAACGTATTTTTTTACGTCTAGCTACTGCAATGGCCAATCCAAGTTAACGACTAAAGATGAAAGAATACTAATGGTGTTAAGTTTTGCAACAGCAGCCTTGTGTTTTAAGGTGAACACCCGTTTGCACCCCACAATTCTCTTTCCTCTAGGTAGATCCACCTTTTTCCAAGTTTGATTTTTTATAAGAGCACTCATCTCCTCCAAGAGAACTTCTTTCTACTTAGGAACCCTTAAAGCTTGTTGTATATCTCTTGGGGTCTCTGTTTTTATCAGTTCACAAGTAAAAGCTCTAAAAGTGGGGGACAATTTGTCATAAGATATAAAGTTAGAGTTAGGATGTTTTGTACATGCTCTTATCCCTTTTCTAACAACAATGGGTAGACAAGAATCATCAAAGATAGGTTTTAAAGGGACAAAATCATTGGGAACAGTTTCAACAAAGACAAGATTATTATGATCAAAGTTTTTAGAATTTTGCAAGGCTACAACAAAATTAGAAAGACTCTTACCTGTTGGATCCTTGGATGTTTGGCAGTGTTGAGGTTCTCTTCTTTGAGGCACTTTTTTCTTTAAGTATACATGATCAAAGGGTTGGATACCTTTGTTACCAATTTCAACTGTCTCATTTTCAAACTTCTGGTTATGTCAAGACATTTTCTTGAATATCATGTTCATGGCTTTCTTGACTAGATTCATCCAAGGATTTCGTTTTGTTACTTTCTTCAATTTCTGATTATGTTATGTTACTTTTCTAGAAAATCTAGATTTTTAATTTTTAAATATTGAATATCATTTTCTTCTATTATCCCCCTTGAAGATGATTACCAAAAAAATGAGTTTTTTCAAAGAAAGTGGCAACGGTAGGCACAATCTTTTTGGAAATAGGTTCAGAACATGTGTATCCTTTTTTATTGGATGCATAGCCAATAAAACACATCTTCTTGCTCTTGGCTCATGTTTTCCTTGATTCGGATCATGAATATGAACAAAAACAGTACATCGAAATATCTTTAGAGGTAGAGTGTATGAAAGTTTATTATTAGGAAATAGACTTGTGAAAACATCAAATGGAGTTTTGTAATTTAAAATTTTGGTAGGCATCCTATTTATTAAATATGTTCCAGTGAGAATTGCTTCTCCCCAAAAATACTTTGAAACCTTATTTTGCAACAACAATGCCTTAGCAACTTCAAAGAAATGTTCATTTTTTCGTTTAGCCACTCCATTTTGTTGCGGAGTATCCACACATGAACTTTGATGAATGATACCTTGTTGTAGGAAAAACTCATTTAAGTGTTTATTAAAATATTCCATTCCATTATCACTACGGAGAATTTTGATTTTTAATTGAAATTGGGTCAAAATCATTTGAAAATAAACTTTTGAAGATACTTTCAACTTCATATTTTGTTTTCATTAAGTAAACCCAAGTTAATCGAGTGTGATCATCTTTGAAGCTAATAAACCATCTTCTTCCATTAGGAGTAGGGTCCCTACAATGTCCCCAAACATCACTATGAATTAATGTGAATGGACTAGATGGTTTATGCATCTGAGGAGAATAGGAAGAACAATGATACTTTGCAAATTGGCAAACTTCATAGAAAGACTGATCAGGATTTTTGTTCTTAAAATACTCGGAAAATAAGTGTTTCAAATACAAAAAAATTGGGTGTCCTAGCCTATAATGCCATGACATTATTTTTTCATTATAATGAACAAAAAATGAGTTTAGATAACTACTATGAAATTCCTCTTTAAGATCAGCCTCACCATCGAAGAGATAGAGACCATTAGCCTCTTTAGCACCGCCAATGATCCTCCCCAATTTCAACTCATGAAATTGGCAATTAACTGGGTTAAAAATAGCCTAACAGTTAAGATCTTTCCCAAAATACAAATAAACTTAAATAGACAATCAACTAATAAACACAATCATATCATATCTAATTGTTATATGTCAACACATATTCATTTTGTTTTGCTTTATTTATTAAAGGCTCAACAGAAGACCAACAACTTAAAGCTGTTGCAGAAGATGTAGCAGCTTCTGTTCTGCATCCATGCGCCCCTTCAAATCCTAGCTTGCAAACCGGAGATGTTTCGTGTCAAAAAAATGTGGAGGACGGTGATGTTCAAAATAATCTGATAGATGCAAAATGTAGAGATACAACTCAGGTGATCTTGTTTATAAACTTCTCAGCATTTGCATCATCTTCTTTGTCTTATAATGCCATATGGTCGGCAAAATAAAATATTTTGTATGCCACTCTCCCCTCCAGTGCTATTTTGTTAGTATTATTATAAATGTTATTTTTGTCATTCAGGATGTGAAGAGCAAGCCACCAGAAAAGGGAAATTTTGGCTTTCCATCATCAGGTGTTGGAAGATTGCAGGTTGAATGTCTTTCATGTTTCCTCTTCTATGATTGTTTGCCGCCAGAACACCTGAGCTAACATCTTGTTGTTGGAACTTTACAAGGTTATAAAGAACAGTGACCTTGAAGAGTTGACAGAATTGGGTTCTGGAACCTTTGGGACTGTTTATCATGGAAAATGGAGGGGAACTGATGTTGCAATCAAGCGAATAACTGATAGATGTTTTGCTGGAAAGCCTTCAGAGCAAGAGCGCATGGTCTGCCTTTTGTAACTAATGATCATGATTTGCATTTTCTCCTACTCTCTTCCATGACTGAGAAATTAACTTACATTGATTCTGTGTTTATGCATCAAATAGAGAGATGACTTCTGGAATGAGGCAATCAAGCTTGCTGACTTGCACCATCCAAATGTAGTAGCTTTCTATGGTGTTGTACTTGATGGCCCAGGAGATTCTGTGGCAACAGTAACTGAGTATATGGCTAATGGTTCTCTCAGAAACGCCTTGCAAAAGAATGAGAGGTAATGTGTGCTTACAATTATTAGAATGTGTATTTGTATATTTGTCTCTTAGTTCCTCTGCATTACCCTGATTTAATTTGTTGTTTCCATAATCATAAAAGTATGATGCTAATATGATCATACCAGGAATCTAGACAAGCGCAGACGTCTTTTGATTGCAATGGATGTGGCCTTTGGTATGGAATACCTGCATGGAAAAAACATAGTACACTTTGACTTGAAAAGCGACAACTTGCTTGTGAACCTCCGTGATCCACATCGCCCAATATGCAAGGTCTAAATGTTTGATTTTGATTCCTATTTAGTACATTTCAATCCATATATGTTTAGGTTCTTATTAATTCAAGCAATTATGTGACATGTACATTAGGTGGCATACTTCTATGCTTCTGTAGTTGAGCAAATGATTAATGTCATTGGAATGTGCTGAGGCGGCTTCCCTATAAAACACTAAATGTGATAGATTGATCATGTTGATTATTTATCTTCATTAAGGAAAAGTGACCCATGAAAAGTACTAAAATATGGCATGTCATATTTTAGGTAGACCATTTATCAAAAGAACGACTTTAAGAAATCTGTCAAGTTAATCAGGCATTGGTTAGACTGGCTGGCTGTGTTAAAGGGTTTGGTTGTGATTGTGATGATGTAAGTGAATGCTTATATACAACAGGGTATAGTCATAAATGGTTAGAAATTTAGAATCGCTGCTTATAGTTATAGGCTATATAGCAAAGGTTTTTGTGGGGGACCAATTTTTTTCTAGAGTGACTAGATGGAACATGAATGCAAAACAGAAAATATTATATCACCTAAGAATGTGTAGGACTGGATTTGCACATATCATAAGATCAACTATCTGATGCTATTTAGAAAGCATCCATAATTTTGTACCCATAAGGTCATAATTTACAGTTGGATTTGATGTTTACCTTGCACTAAGTTTCTATAATGCATAGTATATAGAAAAGTTAAAAGCTGTTATGCAATTCTTTCATCACTTTGAAAATTGGATACAGAGTAGATCCACATTGACTTTGTTTCTCATTAAGCAGAGGTTTACCATTGAAAATCACACTCCTCGGCTCTACTTTATTCGTTTTTGTTTGTCATCCAACCCTACTTAAGTTTCATTGGTTAGTTGTTATAAACTTGCAAATTTTCTTTCTTAGTTGTCATGACTGAGAAGTGTTTATTTTACAGTCCAATTGAGATCGACTGTAAGACTTAGAAAGTAGAAACCCAACCAAACCATTCCTCTGTAATTAGAAAACCAGCTACATTCGTCCAAGTTTATATCAAAGCAATTCAAACTTCTTTGGATTTAATGGGACTGTTTGATTGTATTTTTGGTTTAAAATGGTGATAAAAAAGTCATAAAAACATGTGGCCATTTTGTACAACAAACCTCACAAAAATTACATGAAATAAAAAATAAACAAGGTCCATATTTTTCACTTAATTTTCCTTAATTTCTGGTCAACAAAACTATAGTTTGAGTATGAAGTAATCAATTATAGATCCTAGAACAATCTATTTACTATTTACATATTTGCTTGCTTTTGATATCAGGTTGGGGACTTGGGTCTATCCAAAGTAAAATGTCAGACACTGATCTCTGGAGGTGTGAGAGGAACTCTACCGTGGATGGCTCCAGAACTGCTGAACGGAAGCAGCAGTCTTGTTTCAGAGAAGGTCTATGCTTTTACTTAACTGGAAAGGTTGATGAACTTTTTTTTTTCTGATATGTTTTCTTCATATTTTCTCACTTTTTAAACTTGTTATGTTTTTGTTTTAGGTTGATGTGTTTTCATTTGGCATTGTAATGTGGGAACTCTTAACTGGAGAAGAGCCATACATTGATTTGCACTATGGTGCTATTATAGGTAATCGACTGCCTAATTGATAGTTGCAATTTAATAGTGAATCGATGCGCTTTGATCCTTGAAATTGTAAGGTCTGGTAATTTAGTCATTTAAATTTACAAATGATAATTTAGTCCCTTAAATATAATTCAGGTGGTATTGTGAGCAACACGTTGCGCCCTGCAATTCCCGAATCTAGTGATCCGGAATGGAGTTTGCTGATGGAGAGATGTTGGTCCTCAGAGCCATCAGAGAGACCCACCTTCACTGACATTGCAGATGAATTACGTTCTATGGCAACAAAACGCCAAAATCAACCGCTACAACCCTCTCCTTTGCACACACAAGACACCAGATGAATTACATTCCAATAGAAGCAAAACAGGGGGAAAAGCGCTTCCCAGATGCACTTTTTGCTGAAGGAAGTCCTTCTTGCTTTCTAATGCACTTTTCCACAGCTGTACAGCTAGAAGCTTTACATCAGATTTATCATGTTTTCATCCATTTGACCCACCAATGCATTTTGCAAACCATGTAACATGTCATAGGGAAGGGACGGTTTTTTTTTTTTTTTTAATATATTGGTAACCTATTGTTGTTATCAAGTATCAGGCTTTTTAAGATTTGCTGCAAGGTATTCTACTATATTGGTTGAAAAGGATTGAGAGAAAATGCAAGACATTAGTAGATTGAGTCAAAAATATATTTCATTTCATTTTAGATTTTGTATACAACAGAGTACATACATAAGAATAGAACTAGCTCACTCTAACTATCCTACTAACTGTAACCAACTAAAGGTGCAATTACATTAGTGAAAAATGTAAGCCAATAAACCATTCAACTAATGTAGGATACAATAATTACATCCAACCTCCTGGAAAATCATGATATGTTTCATATCTTGGTGAGCAAAAAGAAGAAGAAAAGAGAACATTCCGTCCATGCTTTGATAGTAACTTTGTTTTATAAAGAAAATTCAAGACGAGGATTCAAAATAGGGAAAACTATATGGCTTATTGAATACTAACAAATGATTTGCATTTCTTCAAATTACTAGTTGACAGTAACATGTTTAAATGGATATTCTAACAAGTTTTGCCGTTTTCACCCATCGGTATTTTTCTTTTATCCCCGATGATTTTTGTTACTTTCCCAGTGTCCATTTCATTGAACTTTCTATTTTGTTCTTTATCGTGTACAACTTGCGTGGGAATAGGGTCCCACCCAGCTACAAACAATTCAGCGTGACACCGTTTGGATCATGCTTTTTCACTTCTGAGTGGGCCAAAGTGAAATTTAATCTAAGTACTATAGAAAATTAAAATATTAATTGATGACACTCCACTTCTTCGCATCTATTATAACATTTTCCATTATCTTTTATGCTAATAATATCTTATTGTTGCGTTTAGATGTATCCAACTTGCTCACGAGTCACAAGTATATTTGGCGCTTGTTGAAGAGTTAAAAATTAAAAATTTGTATTAAAATAATTTTTGTACTTTTTAAGAAATTAAATCCACAAATTTTAATATATTTATAATTAGTGTATTTGAATCCGAGATAGAAAGACGAATATTGTATTAAATTATAAAATTTAAAAATTATTATAATTACAGATAAATAATATAATAGAAATTTGATTCCATTTTTCTAAATCAGATACATATTTTTAAATAAAATTATTATAAAATTAAGTCAATAAAAATACACAATACAAATTAAAAATTATTATTATAATTATTAATATTATTACTATTACTATTATTATTATACATTATCATTAGTCATAGAAAAAAGATACTATCGTATTTATAGTTGTTATTATAATGTTAATATTTTTTTTTTAAATTAAACTTGTAAATATTAAAGATAA